>APFE030674268.1:53592-124609 GCA_000404065.3 Pinus taeda | reverse complement strand
TGCAAGTGGGTCTACAAGAACAAGTACAAAGTTGATGGCTCACTTGACAAGCACAAATCTAGGCTTGTGGCAAAAGGTTTTGCACAGAAGGAAGGGGTCGATTATGAGGAAACTTTTGCGCCCACAACAAAATGGGCCACCCTCCGGACACTCTTTGCATTAACAGCTCAGAACGGTTGGAAAATCCATCAAATGGATGTAAAAACTACCATCTTGAATGGAGATCTAAAAGAGAATGTTTTTATGTCCCATCCTGAAGGATTTGTTGTGAAAGGACATGAACATAAAGTATGCAAACTTGTGAAGTCCTTGTATAACCTTAAACAAGCACCGCGAGCCTGGTATGAAAAACTAACTGAGCATCTTCTGAAACTCAACTTCAATCATTTTGATATTGATGATGCAGCTTTATTTGTCAAGAAAGTTGGCAAAACAGTTGTATATCTTGTGGTATATGTAGATGATCTTTTAATGACAGGGAACAATGAAAGTTACATTGCATCCATAAAGAAGGAATTGGGGAAAAGTTTTGAAATGACTGATTTGGGCTATGTTCATTACTATCTTGGCATTGAAGTAACCCAACATCCAAAGTCCATATTTATTTCTCAAAAAGAAATACATTGGAGATTTGTTAAATAGATTTGGTATGACAGAGTGCAATCCTCTTACCACTCCAATGGAACAAAACTTAAAGCTCACATCTATTGAAGGAAAGGAATTTGAGGATGCAACAAAGTATAGACAGCTTGTAGGAAGTCTCAACTACCTTACTACTACCAGACCAGACATTTCATTTGTTGTTGGAATCCTCTCCAGGTTTATGCAAAAGCTTTGTGAGGGACATTAGTCTGCTACAAAAAGAGTTCTAAAGTACTTGAAGGGAACTCAAGACTTTGGAATCAAGTACACACAGGTAGATGACTTCAGTTTGGTCGGATACTCTGATTCAGACTTCGATGGAGACAAAGAAACTGGGGTATCTACTTCAGGATATGCTATGAGTCTTGGATCAGGAGCTGTCTCCTGGAGATCAGGGAAACAATCAGTTCCAGCAGATTCCACAACAGAAGCAGAATACGTGGCAGCAGCTGAAGCAACAAAAGAAATTGTGTGGCTCAGGAAAATTCTAGAAGATTTGCAGGTAAAACAAGTACAATCAACTCCACTCATGATTGACAACACCTCTGCAATAAAGTTGGCCAAGAACCCAAAGTTTCCATGATCGAACAAAGACAATCAATACTAAATATCTCTGATCGAATCATGTTGAGGCCAAAAACAATCCATTCCATCATTGTTCCACAATGACAAATTACAAAACATCTTCACCAAAAGCGCTGGAAGAGAAAAGCTTGGAAAAGAATTCATACGATAGCTTTGGACTCACCCAACATCCCTTCAAGATTGGGGGGATGTTGACACCTAATCCCTACGACGGATTGGGTGATTTATGTAAATAGTTAAATTAGGAATGTGAACAGTCATCAGGAGATGAACTGAGTAGTCACACCCTTTTGTATATAACAATAGCATACCTAATGAAATAATATAAATCAGTTTTTGTTCTGTGGAGTTACTGCCTTGCCTGACACGTACAACTTCCCATGAGATTCCCCAAAGAAATCTACTCTTATACCAATATGATTCATAAATTGTTTTAGATATTCCATTAGACAATTCGTCACAATAGATATGATAAAAATAAACTAAAATCTACACCATGATAGTTAATTTCCTTAAATTCCAAATATATTAATTATGTTTTTCTACTTATGCATGTAATATATAAAAATGTAGAAAATAGATAAAACAGATAACAATATAATACAATTACACACCAACCACAATGAACACAAGATATGCTTTGGGAAACCCTTATGAAAGAAAACTCAGCTAGAAGGTGAGGCTGCTCTCCTCTATCTTGTCTAGAATGGAAATAGTGCAAGTACAAAAAAGAAGGCACTCTCTATGGAGTCACCTTAGACATGTGCCCTGATAGGCTACTACAGAACACTAATCTCCTCTATTATGCTCTCTCACTCCCACTCCCAATTTTTCTACTCTATTGTGGAACAAGATATAATCAAAATGAATGGAACCCCTTTTCCTCTTAGTAGCCTAGTGATAACATAGCATGATAGGCAACTAGGTGTCAAATTTGATTCATCCCTTTCACCTAGAATTACAAATTTGACCCTTCTAGAGTCGTCTTTGAAGTCCCCATGTGGCTATCACCTCATGCACAAGGGTTGACATGGCATCCTCTCGAACCATGGTGATCAAACACAATAGGTCAACTTCTAAGAGGCACAACTTTTGCATATGAACTTCAATTGACATCATTCTTGCATTGTTCAAAAGGTATTTGACTATAAAATAGCATCATGGAGTTTCACAAATAAGTAGAAAAGTTATACCCCCGAAAAAAAGGTCATTTAAAGCCTCAAAATGGCCCTGGAATGTTTTAGACCCCAATTCCCCTAATTGTATACAATCGATAAAACTACTCCTACAAGATGATTCCTCAACTTTTTCCTCTAAAAGAATTGAGATAGATGACAAACATAATGATCCAATCTTGATTATCATCATATATTTTCCTTTGCAAATCATTTTGCTATGGAGTAACCATTTCAATATCCATATCACCTATTTGCTTTGATGATGATTGTTGCTATTCCTACAAAATATATTGCACTTATGCCTACCCAGGATTCTTGTTTGCCAAATTCTCTTTTTTTACATCTAAATGATGATCATATGCTACTAAACAAACCACACACCTCAAGTTCAAAATTATTTGACATGGATCACACTGCTAGAAAGCACCTTCCTCCAAACCAAAAACTTTTTAACATTTCAATAATTGAAAAGATTTTCATTTTGATAACAAAAGAAAAGAAAAAAACCTAGTATTGTTAAAGCAACTTTCTTGTTGTTTGAAATGAAATGTATCTAGTCTAAGTTAAGCGTTTTCCTAATGAACTCTACAAAAAAAAAAATCTTCGAGTTAAGTAAATAGGTAGTTTGTTAAAGTTTCAATTCAAATAAAAAGATCCTCAACATTGTATAATCTTTTGAAATGTACCAATCCCCATAGTTAAATTGTTGAATATTCTACATTAAACATTTCAATTCAAACAATATTCTAGGAGAATATTCATTGAAGAATAATATATGTATCATAGACATAAAGTCATCAACAAAAGCTTTAAAACCATTTAGTTGACCATGGTCCCTTACAACTTGAGTCCACTCAAAAACCTAAAGTGTTATTCCATATTGATCTTCTTTTCTTAATTTTTAATGCCGAAAATATGTAAATTAATAAAATATGAGCAAGTAAATTAGGTATGGTTGATATCTAAAACACTTCATATCTTCAAATTTAACAAATTGCTGATAGATTATATTGGACAAAAAAACCTGCATAATAGAATTTGGTTGAATGAACTACTTTATGAGCACATCCTAGAATAGTTTCATCGGAAGAGTTGTCATCCTCATAACCTAAAATAATGCATGTCATTGTTATCATATCTTTGATTGAATCCTTAAATAGAGAGCAATTTAAAGGAAGTTTAATCTCAAGAACAGTTATACCCTTTAATAAATGTATTCCTCATAACCTAAAATAATGCATATCATTGTTATCATATCTTTGATTGAATCCTTAAATAGAGAGCAATTTAAAGGAAGTTTAATCTCAAGAATAATTACACTCTTTAATAAATGTATTGATACAAAATTGAACTTTCGGTCTACTGCTAACATATTAAATGATTCTCCAACTCAGTGTTCTTTTAACCTCTCTTGACCATCTAATAATGGTAATAGTTTTGTTGTCACACTCTTTCTCACTAAGAAAATCACATGCTAACCACTCTCATTTTAACCTCTCTTGACCATCTAATAATGGTAATAGTTTTGTTGTCACACTCTTTCTCACTAAGAAAATCACATGCTAACCACTCTCATTTTTACATCTCTTTCAATTGGGTCATACAATTTAGTGCATGTATTAGTGAATTCTAGGACAAGAAAATTTGTAGGGATGATGGCTTGCACCAACCCACATGCCCAAACAAAAAAAAAAAATGTATTGTCTACAAATTTGGATAGGGATAGGTTTTGAAGCTCCTTAGAGGTTTTGTTTGATATTACAATTTCAAAAATGTCTCTATCCATTTTGATAAGTTGTTTCAAAATAGGATTTTTTTATACAAGTTGTATAGTATCATGTGTCTTTTTCCTGGGTCCCATTATTCTAATTTATGGTTTGAGCAAAAAACTCCTTCAAAAAATTATTACAAAATACTTGCTTAAAAAATGGCTTTACTGGAAGTACTTGTACAAACTAGATGTTCAGAGATCCAAGATCATGAAAATGACCTTTAAAATCCAATGTCAATAGTCTAAAACTCACCAAACTTTATCATATAGTTCTCATATAGTAGCATAGAGATTGGCACGTTTGTAATCTTTTATAAGATATTATTTAAACTTACAACCCTAAAATTCCACTTGTCATTTTCCTATTTGCTCAAAACAGTGACATGTGCCTATTCATTAATGATTTCTACTATCACTTGACAAATCGGAGAACTTGATGCGACCCAATACCAAAAGTGGTATCAATGACAAGAAACATATCCCAAATGGACCCAAAGTTTGAACAAAGATTCAAATGTTCTATAGGCCTTTCCTATTATGCCATAGAAATATTTTGTATTGTTGACATTAAGGTGTAGGGTGAACCCTCTTTATTTAATATTTAGGCCTACAAAGTTGTTAACAAGGCCATAATCTAAACAAATATTTTTTATCATCCCGCTCAAGAAGTGTTATTAATGGAGTAGATTCAAAAAAGTGCTTAGGCAACTCTATGTTTCCCATTCTCTATGCTTGTAGAACTCCCCGTCCTTTTTAGTGTTTCCTTTGAAGCATCTCTTATTCTCTTTTTTGTTCATGTCCCCGTATGTCTAACATATTGTGTTTCTCATTAACCTAACATTGTGACTCATGCTAGACCTTTTTTTAACCTCCTTGCAACAATTTTGGTTGCATTCCTCTCATAATAGTTCTTATTATGGCATAATGATCTCATACTTCAACAACAAGAAAATGGAGGGACCAGCCTTACATATTTACAACAACAAAAATAAGGCTAATTTTAAGCCCTCTCCCAAAAAACAATTAATTGACTTGTCATCCACAACCCAAAAACTAACTCATTGCATGAGAAAATATTTTTGACATAACATTTGTGTACACCAAGGGAGTTTGACTTGCTTGGTTGAGGAAAATGACTAGCACAAGGGATCAGTTTGACTTGGCTCAATTTGCTTGGAAGAGAGAACGCTCCATTTTCCAATGGTTAGTTTATGTCCACATGTGGTCCAACATTCTATTTTTTTTAACTTAACAGCCTCAATGTTTCACTTGAAAGATAAACGACTAATAAAAAAGAGGGTCGATTTGCTCCATGAGGCTTGATTTCCAATGCCCTTCAACTTTCTGACAACATGACTTTGACTTTCCTCGAGTTCTTGACCTTCCTCAACATTCACTTGAACATCAACTGCTAGTTGGACCTCACATGTGTGGGACATCACCTTGCATGGAGGAGTGGTTTGCTAGATCTCCAATGCCCTTTGTTCATTTGAAGAATCTAACACCTAGGTTTTGTCCAGATAATTTTTTACATAAGTTTTGAAGTAAGTTTGTCATTTGCATATCAAGTATGGACCTTGTTTTACCCATTTTTGCCCTCACATGCCAAAAGATGGGGTATGGCCACCTTTGAGCTAGAATATCTACCTAATGCTTTCACCTTTTGCCAAAAAAATTATGTGGATGTCAAGTAAATGTTATTCCAGACATTTTGAGCCTTGTCGATTTTTGACCTTGGGATTTTGTGCATTGGGATTTATGAACTACATACGGAAACATGAAAAATTATGAACTATGAGATTTCCATGTCGATAACTATAAATTGAATATTGCGCCAGGCCAGAAGAATTCACACAAACTCTATGAAACATGACCATGTGTAAAAGGCAAAGGTGCACTCAAAACATGGGCTAGACTGACCCTACAGATCACCTCTACAAAACTAATGGCTCCCCTAAACCATCTCTCTAAGGAGATCCATCCTAATGTCTCCAATCCTATCTAGGAAAAAAATGAATTAAGAATGGAGTCTTAACGCATTGGGCATGGCTGACCATAATAGGCCTAGGATACCATAATACATACCGTCACATGGCCTACAAGTCTTTTGATTTACATTCTTTGAACTTACAATGGTGTTGCCAAAAAGAGAAATGGTTATAGGTACCCCAGTTGAAATGAGGGGTATCACTTCCCAATCATTGGAATAGGAAAACATTTTATCAATCACAACCCACAAATGATAATTGTTTTTGGGAACAGTCGACCTCACACCATATCCATGATAAGAGAATTTTTTAGCAATGCCAATTCTTTGATCTTAGGATTGAATAAAATGCCCCATAATCATACATTAATATATGTTCAAGTTTTCTAAGAGAAGTATTAATATTGAAATAATAAAATGTGTGCAAAACTCATATTCATCATCGCTTTTCCTCGTTGAAATCATTTTGTTGATGATTAACTGAAATTCAATATAGTTGTAACAAGTACATAAATGATAATACTAACAAGGGAAAAAGAAATGCATTCCCAATGTACACAAAAATATGGCATACTAGTTCATGGGCATAACTAGAAAGAAGAGTCACCATAAAATCTAGGCCTTTCAGACCAGTGTTCCACGGGGACGCGTCCCCAAGGGTCGAGTGCGCGCACCCCTTGCACCCCACGCACCCAAGACAGGGGGACGTCTGGGGAAACGTTTCCCCACGTCCCCCTTTTGGAGAGACATGGGGAGACGTAGGGGGAACGTTTCCCCATTGTAGGGGCATGACTCCCCAAAAGGGGGATGCCTGGAGGTCCCCCCTCAAAATGGGCTATGCGTCCCCCCTTAAATTTGCTTGTAAAAAATGATTTATGATAGGGGAAACCTAGCATTTGACCATATTACCCTACTAATGTATGCAATTCATGGTAATGTTAAATTCTTAAAGTAAAAGTGGCATTCTCCTTTATCTTTCATTTTCATCCTTTTATTTAAATTTTTTATATTGCCATGAAATGACTCAAGATGTTTAAGAGTGGTTCCAACCTCATTGGATTTCATATGAAGAAAGTAAAATTCTAGATTTCGCTCAAAATCCAGCAAACTTAACAGTTTTTCAGGATTTCAAAATTCGATGGATTGCAGTGTTTCCATTGCATTTTGTCATGTACAAGGGTATGGAATTAGTATTTAATCAAGAGCACCAAACCCTCTGTGTACTTTAGAGTGACTTTTAAACTCATCACTCCACTGTTTTTGAGTTTTAATTATATCAATTTATTATTCCAATCTTCAGATTTCAACATCTAGTATAGTCTATTTTGCTTAGTACTAATTAGATTTTAGAATGATGAATTTTAATTTTAAATCAATTTAGAATCTAGAATGATGAATGATGAATTTAATTTTTGAATCAATGTAAATTCTAGAATCGTGAATAATGAATGTTGAATATGGATCAGAGTATTTCATTATTGAATCTCGTGGTCTATGGATGAATCATGTATGTCTTAGTATGGATGATGAATATGGATCAATGTATTTCATTATTTAATTCAATTATGTATGTATCATTGTATTTATGCTTTCATTATTGAATATGAATTGAAATATATATATATATATATATATATATATATATATATATTAAAAATAAAATAAAAAATTATATACCCCAACGTCCCCCAATCCCCCCTAAATTTCCCTACAATTTGAAAGTACTCCCACACGTCCCCCTTGTGTGTCTCCCCGCACCCGCGTCTCCCTGTTCCGAAGTCTTGGTGGAACATTGTTTGAAAGAAATTCCTTTGCTCAAAAGCATGTAACATATTGAAAAAAACATCACACTAGTGTTTGAATGTTCAAGACTGACCAACTAAACAGCTTGACTAATGGAAAAATGCTTTCAACATAAACAACCAAGCACCTGTCTCCAAGTGTTAACCTCAATATAACTAGAAAGAAGAGACACCAGAAACTCAAGGCCTTTCAGGCAGAAAGCCCTTTGCTCAAAATCGCATACGATATTGAAAAAAGCATGACACTGGTTTTTCAATGTTCAAGATTGACCAACTAAACGGCATTGAATTAGTTAATTGAAAAACACTTTCAACATAAATAACCAAGCATCTGTCTCCAAGCCTTAACCTCTATCAGAATAGTGAATCAATGCTGCACAATACCACTAAACCTTGAGGTCTATCACAACAGGGACTAGTGCTGTACAATACGATCTTTGCCTCCACATAATTGTGAATCGTATTCTTAATTTCTCCCATGGGCCCCCTATATATTCATATAATATCACATCTGTTTCCACAACACTGGATGAAAAAATAATTAATTTTGCTTACATATATACGCAACCTTTCTGAATCAAAGCAGTGAGTATTGCAGTGAGTATTATCTGCGGCTATCTCTGCCCTCAATTCTAAGTCCATAAATAATCAATGTGGGAATCACTGAATCAATTTTATCCTATTGTTTAACCACAGCTTTCGCACCTTCAAATTTCAGCTCTGACGTAAAGGTCTAATGCAGTTTTTTAAAACATAATCCAAGTGAAATATAATTAACAGTTGCTTTCAAAACCATTTCTTTAGGCAATGGAACTGACTTAAATTTCCATGTCAGTTTAGTATAATAAAGACATATTGTTTCATCGTATTATATGAACAAATTGATCGGCACTGCTTGAAATTTATGATTTCTGAGAGACAATATCATTCTGTTTGCTTTGCATTGTATCCCTGATGGAATACTAAACAGATAATGTCTGTAGCTTTAAATATGAAACGACCCACTAATGAGCAGGAGAAACATAGTGGACCAAACACATCCATCACTCATAGGCTTACCATAAAGATAAATTATACTGATGCTGTAGATATACACATTTTGATTTCATCATGTAATAACTAATAAGAGGTTACTGGAAATGAGCCAACCATTAGAATGGACTCAACAAGCTTTTCAACCTTGTTGCAATTATGATATTTTGATATGTCTTCATTGCATACTGGGTACTAACATAGATCCATTTTAACCCTGAATCTATTAGGCATCCACAGGGATTTTTCGCATTCCGATAATGAATGGTCAAGTTTTACATTAAGGAATTCAATTCTTTTAGACATTGGTTTGTAGGTGTTACAAATTGAGGGGACACAGCTCCCGCACATGGGATGTAAAGCACACCTCGCTTCTCTCGGTGCAATTACACAGATCAATTTTATACACCAAAATATAAGAACATTGACCTGAAGATACATAAATAAACAAACATTGAAATACTTTCATGGATTTAATTTAAATATATACACCATAGAATTTGCACTCCCGGATGCTTTTTAACACCTGAAATTATAAAAATGTGCCTGCCAATATTGCAGATCACAAATCTAGTCCTAGACCTGGATAAGCTGGCCAACTCATTCTGTGTCTAAAATTCCAGTTCCAATGGTGAAGTGATAGAGACTTTGGCATTCTTCTCCACGATTTCAGGGCATCATGCACTTCGATAAATCAATACAGCCAACAGAGACTACTACAAAAGAATATTTCAGTGCTAAAAGATAGAGTCCTAAAACCACCATTCTAACATAGCAGTAACTGTGTGATATTCCAACTGAATTGAGACAGTACTTCCAAATTTCTTATTAACTTGGCTAAACCAGGCAACAATTTCAAATCAATGCTTAGGGTCATTTGCATCTCAAAGGGTACAGTGAAAATCATCTACTACTGTAATCGCTTATTTTGGCATCTGTCTTCACAACGCTAGTTAGATGATGTTCGATCCCACTTTTAGGATATCACTGCATCCAAATGGATCCTATGGAGTATGAGAATATTGCAATTCTTCTTTTAGTATTCAAAATTCAAATTTGAGAATACTAGTTACACATTGTTAGAACCTAGTTTCTTTGGATTTTCTTGAATTGCTACACAACCATCAACCCACCTCCACGATTTGCAAACCATCAACCATTACCCCACCCATCAACTGTAAACTACCGCAAAATTGAGACTAATCGAAAATAAAAAGTACCCAATTTTGCTCTAACTGGCATCTTAATTTGTGTAATTAACTATATCTGACAAATATGAAACTCTCAATAATGAACAAGCGTAAATGTTAGTTTAGGAGTTGACTTTTTTATCTAAAGTTTTCAGAAGTCAGCAGTTGTTGTTGCAATTCAGTATATAAATGACCAAAGCAATTGTACACAGGTAACGGCAACTTTATGAGTTAACACGTATATACCATTCTTGTTAGTACACTAAATGGGTGCCAAGTTGAAACTCTAAATTACAAATGGTGTTTATGAGAACTATGCAGCATAGTTGAAAAAATTGCCAGTCTTCAGATTACTCCTGAATCAAACTCTGTTCAGCCCTGTTGCCAAGCCAATTTACTCACTCTTGAGTCTGACTCTGTCAGCAAGTCAAACTCTCCAGCACTAAGTCCGGTCTGTGAGTACTCATGGCTCAGGGTCTGAAGCACGAGTAAGCCACAAGTTGTTTGCTTCCTAGGGAGTCCAACTCATAGGGAAATGGAAAAGCTTGCCGCATCAAATATAAATGCCAAAAAGGAAAAGAATAACCCTCACTTTGAGTGTTTCAAAATACTCGTTACATGATGTTACAACCAAAAATTTTTGGATTTTTCCTGGAGTGCTACAGCCCTCCATGATTTGCAAATCATTTTCCATCGTATATCAACCATTTCCCCACACATAAACCATTAACTACTACAAAATTGAGACTAAATCCAAAATAGAAAGTATGCAATTTATTCCGACTAGCATTTAATTAGTGTAATTAAATATATCTGACAGAAATGAAATTCTCAATAATGGACAAGTGCAAATGTTAGTTTCAGACTTAAACTTATCGGTGTAAAGTTGCTTAATATCGAGTTATAAAACAATCTGGTCAGTCAATGGCTGTTGCATTACAATCTGGTATATAAATGACCAAAGCAATTGTTTAACAGGTAGAGGAAATGTTATGAGATGATAAGCATATATACCATTCTTGTTAGTAACACCAAATGTGTGCCAAGATGAAACTCTAAATTACACATGGTGTTATGAGAATCACATAGCATAGTTGAAAGTTTTCTTCATCTATATCAATTCCAAAAACAAAAAGACAAATTCCCACCAATCCAATGACTGGATAGGGTGTGCATCAGTATTCCCCAATCCTATTTTATTGTGGAAATTTATTCCACCACCCTTAAAAATCATGCCTGAAGACATTTTGTTCTCAAATAGATTTCACCCCCTAGAGAGACGCAATTGACCTAGTTTCCATATCCTCCAAAGTTTACAGAGCATTTTCAGGTGGACTTCCTTGTTTCTCCAGCTTTTTATTGCTGCCTTCTGCAACCCTCGACATCTCATACAGGGCTATCCCCATTTTTACAATGTTCTCCAGAATAGAGATGACACCTCATATATGATGTGAATCTCCTAATTGATGCCTTAAGGCTTAAGGATACAGCTTGACACCTTCATGCCACTCCCCTCTCACCTCTCAAGCTAGTACGATTGCATTCCTCCTCATTAAGTGGCTCTGGTCTTCAAATTCTATTTTCCTTGTTCCACTGCCACAAATAATCTACTTTTTTCTTTCCCTTCAAACTCTCTCCTAAGTCCTCTGATTTGTTTTCCTTGTCCTGCTGAACCCTCATTATTAGACCTCAACATACTTTGTGTGCTTTTTAATTGATTATATTAGACTGGATCCATTCCCTCCACTTGGTCATTTACATCCTGCTAAATAAATTCTCTATTGCTAAATGCAAACTCCCTTTAAATATATGGTTTATAATAAGTCCAGTAAACCTTATCCAATCGAAACTCCTAAGCCAAGTCTGGGATTATAATTATCTAGAGGGACACTTTATTTCCATTATTTCACTTACCTGTCTGATGAGTTGCGGTCTAGTTGTTGAAATGGGGCGTCGCCACATTAATGACCTAGGTTATAACCTTGGTGATCATAGAGCCATAAACTATAAATTGGTTGAGTTGGACAGGTTTCATCTGCAAATATTAATTCAATAAAAACAAATGCACTTACCTCCTGCCAAGCCTATTTCCTCGTGTATCTACATATCTTGCTTTTCAATCACTTCATAAAAGAAATGAATCTTTAGCTTTGTACAGATATGTTCACTCCATTTTTGCATTTGCAAACTTATTATGCTGGATTGAAGAGGCTAATTAGCTATCGAGATTCCTCAAGGAGAGATTGGAGCTTCCAATTCCTATTGCTCACATCATTAGACAGAGTTTATTGTCAAGAGGGAATCACTAATAACTTATAAGTTAATAACATACAGGTTGCCATGTTTAGATTTTACATCAATAGCCAAACCTTGAATCGATGCAACAAGCTTTGCATCATTATTTGGGCTTTTGAATCATGTAAAAAGGTTTAGTATTGAGTCTAAAATGAATTATGTTGCCTCCACACCACTTCAGCCTTAAGATGATCAAGTTGGCCTCAAGGAAGGCTATTCGAGCTCACCTAAAGGCTATAAATGAGGCAGTTTGAATTCCATTTGAAGCACATCAACTCAAGCAAGTTCGATATCTCTTTGAAGCTGGGAAAAAGTGCAAAGTGAAGGAAGAAAGCAAAAAGGAGTGCGAGTTTGGTCTATGAGGAAGGAAGGAAAATCAAAGTTTTATTGCATCTCTCTCTCTCTCTCTCTCTCTCGTGCCCTAGTTTGGAAGATCAAAGTTTTCTTGTTGATGTCATTGCCAATTGCTGCATGTTGTTGTTGCTAAGAACAAGTATAGGTCGGAGTTGTTATTGTTGGGTGCTGCTGCCTCAGGAAGTTGTATTGGGCCAAGATCAAAGTTTCTAAGTAAAGATCGAAGTCTTTCAGTGAAGATCGATCAAAGTCTTTCAGTGAAGATCGAAGTCTCCAAAGCAAAGTCGAAGTTGTTGGGTCCAAGAAAGTGCTGCTACTGCTGTTGTTGCTGCCAGGTCAAGTAGGATCGTCTACAAAGAAAGAAGAAGGCTGACTTGATGTGGAAGAAAGTTTGTATGAAGGTCTAGAGTCTTGGAATATCTCAAGAAAACTATTGAAGGAAGAATTACTGACTGGGTTTTCCCCTAGACAGGGGTTTTTCCCTGGCTGTGTGCCTATATCTGGTGCCCATTGATTTATGTGTTATTGCTTTGGTAATTGCTTCATGAACTAAAAGAAAGAAGATATAAAGAAACCTAATAAGAAATCAAGAACATCACAAGTAATTATCAAGTATAAGAAAATATTTATGCCTTTCTTATTTTCTAACATTACAAGAGGGCTATGAGGCATGTTTTGGAGGGCCAAGAGGCCTAGCAAGGTGTTGCAGTAAGGCCACACCATCCTAGAGCAATAGTGCAAAGGAATAGAGCTTGAAGGAGAAGGTTTGCACAGAGTTTGAGGGAGATTATGCCACAGAAATTAGGGTTGACGTGTGTTGGATCAGGAACCCTCAAAGAGGGCTGAAACTTCAAGATTATTGTGTGCACAGAGCTGTGGACTTTAGGGTTTTTGAAGATGACTTGGAGAGGTATGTATTTGTCTTTCATGTTGGTTTATTGCTAGGGATGGTAGGTTTGTTCAGTATGTTTTGAACAACAGTTTTGGAGCAGCCTATGTACAGTGATTTTGGAGGATTGTTGGTGGCTGGCTTGTAGCCCTAAGTGTTGTGGACAAGTGGCAGACTTGTCACAATAAATGGGCTATACATAGTGCCTTAAGAATTGACCCTTTGAGAGCAATTAAGAGGTAAGTTTGTTGAGACCTAGTTCAGTGATTTATAGAGGTTGAAATCAATGATAAGAGGGCAACCTCCAAGCCACAAGTCTGGTTATCTTTGGAGGAGCAGAGAGACTAGAAGAGGGCAGTTGTGAAGACCCTAAGAGTTGGCAATCTTGGTGGAGCAGGAGAGCAGCGAGTGGGGAGACTTGTATGGACCAAAGTGCAATAATTCTTGGAGCAACAGGAGGGTTGATAGTGGCAGATTGAGGAGCTAGAGATGCAAGCTTTATGATGTGGCAGAAATTGTAGTGATCAGCAGAAAGGGAGGCAAAGTACCCGCCAGGTGTCTTCAAGGTACATGGATTGAAAGGACTGTGGATTGCTACATCAACAAGTAAGTCAAGTGTACTTTGTTCAGGGAAAGATTGGTCATCACAGTTGTTGATACCAAGCCCTAGTTGTGTCTTGTATCAAGGTTGATTGTAAGGGCCATGATCCCTGGTACAGGATGTTAGAAAATCAAAAAGACAGAAAGATTTTCTTATCTTGATAATTACTTATGAGGTATTTGTAATCTTATTAACTTCTTTTATGTCTTATTTTATCTTCTTGTCATCAACCAACTATCAAAACCAAAGGGGCGTGAAGATCAAAACAACAAAGGGCACAGTGTGTAGGCTCACAACCAAGAAAAAAACATTTTTGCATGACTCTTATATGACCTGCGAGTACCTGCGAGTCTTGACAAGTTCTATAGCAAGACAGGTCACTCGCATAGGACTTGCGATCTCTACCTGTACTCGTCCAAACCCGCATAGAACCTGTCTACTCATATTGAACCAGTGACGAACTGCATGTGACCCGCATAAGACCTGTGGACCCACTCAAAAGTCATATTTTTTTTCTTTTTTTGGGGGGATCATATTTTTTTTAAGTTTTTTTTTGTATTTTGTTGAGTCTTATACAAGTCAATAGCCAGACGAGTCTCATACGAGTATGAGTCATGCAACATTAGGCAAAACCCGTCTCCTAGGAGAAAACCCAACAAAATTCTCTTATTCTTCAAGAACCAATTCAAATGAGACAACCAATACCTCTAGACCAACATTAGACCTTCCTCTATCCACCAAGTCAGCCTTCCAACAAATCTTCTTCAAGTAGGACAAGAATACCTAAGTCAAGTGTTGACCACACAAGAATTTTCCAAACAAGAGCTTGGTCTCTTCAGTTCGGTCTACAATAGTTTGGACCTGCAGTAACCCTAATTCACCCACTACAACTCACATGTGTGACTAAAAACAGAAAATTTCGGCTCCTTTTTGCTTGACAAGTGTCTCTTCCTACTTCGTTGGGATTTAACTTCCTTCTTCTAGCCTTCGCACATGTTCTTTCATCACTATCATCAAGGTCAAGATATCACTATAACAAAGATCTCAATACCAACCAGGCCAAGATGTATTCCCAAGTACCATCATACAGGCACGCAGCCTAGGGTACTCATCTCTCCCTCTCAACCAAATCAATCCAAGCATGCTTATCAAATATTCAAAACTTCAGAGGGAGAGATTGACACATCAGCTACTTGTTCATCCATCAGAATATACTGTAGCCTCACAACCCCAATCAGTGTCAAACTTCCAATGTATTGGTTTTCACTATTAATATGCTAGCATAACATCCAAGGTCTACAACCATTTTGATGCTGCTTAGTTCATCATAAACAAATCTCGATGGAAGCTTCCTTTTCCAACCTTCTCAAGCAGCACCAAACATAGCCTCGGCACTTCTAAAAACAACCAAATCTTTGTTTACGACTCGTCAAACAAGAATAACCATCAGTAGTGCTTTAGCCAATCTCTGATCTCCTTCTTTCCCAGGTGACTTTCATTAAACATACGCCTGTTAGTCCTGGTCTCATGCATGACACATGAAGCAGAGAATCATGTCCTCCCTCTCAACTTGGGGAGATAAGTCCATCATTAAAAACTTTATTCTTCCAGTTACACAAGCTCTTTCTATTGCATCATCATATCATTAATGAACTTCGACCTTCCAATATATCATTCCTTCAATGTCATCAAGGTTCTTGCAATTCCCTCTTTCCATCATGTTCATCATCATCATAAGGTCATCATCAAGTATGAGGGGCGTACCTCTTTACAACCTCTTGCAAACTATGTGCCTGCAAATCCCAACAAGAAGTACAACCAAGCACACAAATATATGTACAAGAGCATGAAATTAACTTTATCAAACTAGAGTTGTCATGTTATCACAAGGAGACTGTTTAGGGTTATCAAAACTTTGAATAAGAAATTAAACTTTAGATGTTCAAAATCATAATCAACTAGGGTTACACTTTCATGCCCTAGACTCTTACAATAACCTTTGCTAGGGTTTTGTCACAACCCTTAGATTTTATCATCAAAACTTTAATATTAAACCTTAGATATCCAACAAATAAACTATGTTAAGAGTTTTAACCATAACAAAAGAATCTAGGGTTTCTCTTTCAAGTCCTAGAATCTTATTTCAACCTTTACTAGGGTTTTTATTATAAACCCTAGACTCTTACAATAACCTTTGCTAGGGTTTTGTCACAACCCTTAGATTTTATCATCAAAACTTTAATATTAAACCTTAGATATCCAACAAATAAACTATGTTAGAGTTTTAACCATAACAAAAGAATCTAGGGTTTCTCTTTCAAGTCCTAGAAAATTATTTCAACCTTTACTAGGGTTTTTATTATAAACCCTAGGTAATATCATCGAACCCTAAAAAGCTAGGGTTTTATCGTATCCCCTAGATACCGACAACAAACCCTAAAAATCAAAAGGCTAGGGTTTCACCAAAGTGAACAAATAGCAAAAGATAATTATTACAAGGGTTGATTTTATCTAGTGATCAAACACCCTATCAATACAAGAATCTTCATGGTTTTATAGCAAAACCCTAGAAAGTCATTGATATAAAGCAATTTTAAAAACAAAATGATCGTACCTTCTTATATGATGAGGACCTACTACAAATCTTGTAATCTTATGCATACCTTGAGTTGCTTCCTTTACAAACCTTATAGGGCTTCCTCTTGAAGGGCTCCCTCTGCAACAAAGCTTCTTACAAGTCTTCTTTTGAAGGCTTGATCTGAATCTAGCCATAATCCTTTCCTTTAGAATATTCGTGCAAATCTTTCTTTCAAGGAAATACAAGGGAAAGGATTATAATCAAGTAACAAGAATAAAGCTAGATATCTAGAGGAAATCAACAAGGTAATGAAAGAAATAGAGAATACTTATCTTTTGTGAAAAAGGTGGAAGCTCCTTCTAGATCTAGTATTGCCAATTGATCTTTTAGGGTCTTTTTGGTTCTTTCCTTTCATCATGCTTACCAAAGCACAAAATTTGTTTTTCTTCTAATTATTTACCTTAGTCCTCCATGATCCAAAACTACGACAAATCCTTCTTCAAGATTTTAAGAGTTATATCAGAGATACTTCAGGATATTGATGCTTGTTGCTCTTGTGAGTTTGTCCAAGATGTTTGATGCATGGATTGACTTTCTGTAATTTTAAACGAGAAAACTCTTTCTGCCATGGATTTCCTTCCAATAATTTCAAATTTGTCGTTTTTTTCTAATACTGATTAGGGTTTCCTGTAGTCTCATCACAGGCCTACAATATCTCACAAGCAAGCTTGTTGCAAATAGTCTCAAGAACTGAAGACTGACTTGCAATGAAGATTCTCCCAAGATGCCAATCTTTGTTCGTGTACAGTACTATTTTTGCTTTCCCTCTTGAGTTTTACAGTTTGCTCCACGTCTTGAGTATGCCTTTAAATAGGCTCACACAAGATTCTGCTTTTAACAATAAGACTGGTAACTATTTTGTTTTCTTGAGATTGAGACACTTGTAGCTTTTTCTGTAATTTTTGTCCCTCAAATTAGGGTCTTCAATAGTTACAAAAATTGCTTTAATACATTTCCCAAGACTCTGAATTTTGATACTTCTACAAAGATTCATAATTTGATGAACAGTAAGGCTACCATTAGTCTTGAAGAGGACTAGAATAAATCTTTGAATGATGTGATAATGATCTTCTGACTAGGACTTTGATAACCACTGAAGTAAGCCTAATATATCTTCCAAAAAAATTTGATCCTCTCTTTTCTGTAAGAGAAGCCTCTTCACTGGTTTAAGGGCCGGCTTCTATCTTTCTGTTAGGTCTCGGCCTTCTTATATAAACATGTACAGAATCTTATGAAGAGTCTTGGATTTTTGAAGAGAATTACAAGACCCTTATATAGAGCATTAGTTTTGTTTTAGTGTTCTTGGTCTAGACTTACAGTCGAGCTTTTCAATGATAAGAATGCCTTCTCTGCTCCTTGAATTACTAGCCCAGGTCTGTGACCTAACCCCAGTGATTTCAGAAATATGCTCTTGAACTTGATACTACTATTATATGGCTCGGTCTACCTCACTTCTCCTTATGATCTACCTTGAAAACTTGTTATTATATCCTTCAACACTAAGACTTCACTTCTCCTTATGATCTACCTTGAAAACTTGCTATTATATGCCTTCAATACTAAGACTTCACTTCTCCTTACGATCTACCTTGAAAACTTTTCTTGAATCCTTCCTTAAGATGATGAGGGCCATTGATCTTCAAGCTGTGTTTTTCCTCTTCTATTTTACCTTAGTTCTGATACCATGTTAAAAAATCAGAAAGGCAGAAAGATTTTCTTATATTGATAATTACTTATGATGTATTTGTAGTCTTATTAACATCTTTTATGTCTTCTTTTATCTTCTTGCCATCAAGCAACTATCAAAACCAAAAGCATGAAGATCAAAACAACAAAGGACACTATGTGTAGGCTCTCGGCCAAGGAAAAACCCCTCTCCTAGGGGAAAACCCAACAAAATTCTCTTCTTATTCAAGAACCAATTCAAATGAGACAACCAAGACCTCTAGACCAACATTAAACCTCCCTCCATCCACCAAGTCAGCCTTCCAACAAATCTTCTTCAAGCAGGACAAGGATACTTAAGTCAACAAGTGTTGACCACACAAAAATTTTCCAAACAAGAGCTTGGTCTCCTCAGTTCAGTCTGCAATTTCGGCCGGCAATAGTTCAGACCCACAGTGACCCTAATTCACCCACTGCAACTCGCACGTGTGACAGAAAACAGAAAATTTTGGCTCCTTTTGCTTGACAAGTGTCTCTTCCTATTTTGTTAGGATTTAACCTCCTTCTAGTGTTCGCACATGTTCTTTCTCTCCCAAAGTTGCAGATCAAATGATGATTGATTGATGCCACAATGAGTCGAGTTCCTGTTCTATATATAGTCTCTTGGTGTGGTCAAATTTTCTTCACGAGGCCAACTTGGTGGAGGAGGGACTAGACACATTTTTTATAAAGATATATATTTCTCTCTTGACACAAAAAGCCCAAGAAGGGTTTAATACAAGATGACAATGGCAAAGACTCATGACACAAGCCCTAGAAGCACACAATGGGTGCTTAGACCTAGAAACAAAATTGAGCATGAAACCCATGTTTATAATATTTTCTTTTGATCTTTACAATAATTTTTATTTTTCTATCTTTTGACAAATACAAACGAATTACATCATGTCATGAGCTAGACAACAATTATGAAGACCGATACTAGTTACATTTCTCAACACGAGAGTGTTAAGATTCTTGTATTAAAGTTTGTAATATAACAAGTTGTGGGTTAAAATTTGTCTTGTGTACTAGTTGATTCTCTGTTGTACTATTTTTGTTGTGCAAAGTGCTTGCGTTGTGGCATTTGAGTGTGTTTGCAATCGTGATCTTGGACTCAAACCTGATTCTTAAGTGTCATGCAAAAATCAACATGGTATCAAGGCCAGGTTTGAAGGCCCAGTGAATCAGAGTGTGCACAACATACAACTCAAGAGGGAGTTGGTTCCATTGTTGTTTAAGAACTAATAGCAATGGCGAAGTTGTCAATTGGTTTGCGATTCGAGGATATATTGGATGGATTGTCCAATTATAGTCCTTTGAAGGAAAGGATCATGTTGGTCTTGATGGTGAACAAGATCTATGATTTTTCCAACAAGGAGATCAAGAAATCAACTAGTATGAGAAGTTGTAGACAAAGGCAAAGTTGATCATCCTAGATGGTGTCAAAGATCACTTGATACCTCACATCTATCCAAGAAGAACACTACCCATGAGATGTGGAAAGCTCTTCTGGATCTATTCCAAAATAAGAACGAGAACCTACTGTTGGTATTGAGGGATAAGTTGAAGAGCACCAAGATGTTGGATGGTGAAGGAGTGGCCCAATATCTAACGAGATTTTCTCAAGTTCGAGATGAGCTTGCTACCATCGCTAAGACTGTTTCAAATTCTGAGTTGGCAAGGACTACTTTGAAAGGGTTTCCAGAGAAATGGAAGACCTTCATCAAAGGGATTGCCGCTCATGCGAAGCTGCCAGATTAGAACAAGTTGTGGGATGACTTCATCGAAGAGGAACTGCGGGACAAGGACCTTCATAAGAAGAAGAAGTTTGTTGAATAAAATGCGGCTCTTGCAGGGAGGATGAAGGGCAAGGCAAAGAAGGACTTGAGTAAGCTGAAGTGTTATAACTGTGGCGAATATGGTCATTATTAAACCACGTGTCCGCAGAAGAAGAAGGGAGACAATGAGAAGGAGAAGCGGAAGGAGATCGTTGGTGTTGCTACATCCTATGTGCTGGATGACCTCTCGAGAAGGTTGAAGGACAAAGATTTTGCTTTAGTTTCTCATTTCTGTTAGTGTACCGTGTGAAAATTTGGAAGCCCCAAATTTCTACTGAAGCAATTGATTATGTTTCTTCTATTTGTTATTTACTGAACAAAATTATTTATTGTTTCCTACAACAAACACCGAAACTAATACACCGCAGCCTTCACAATTTAAATAAAATGTGGAAACAAGACACTTAACAAGAAGGAAATACACAACGCATCTACACAGTGGTTTTTGGACAAATGTCCCCGGAAAAACCCAATGCAGGAAAACTGGTGCGGCAGTTGAGGGTTTTATTATTAAGCAGTAGTAATTTTGAATACAATCTCTGGATGCCCTATTGGCTATCCAATACAGAGAATATCACTGACAAAGAGATATGTTAGATTACCTCACACTATCACAGGAGATCTTGGCTGATCTAGCCACTGAATGACTAGCCCCAGGCTACCTCTGCGTTGTCTCTGCCCAGTCACTGTGTCAGCCCAGTGTCACACTGTTTAGGGCTTGCGTCACTCCTCCCGGCTGATCGATTTGCCTCTGAGATTCTAACTTCTGCTCTCTTGGTCTCACACCCCGACTTCCAGCTACAGAAATTGATCCCTCCTACAAATTTCGAATCTCCTCAAGGCTCTGCGCTGCCTCTATGTCGCCCTGCATCGACCTCTTCTAGCTCTGCACTACCTCTCACGGATCTCTCTTTGCCTCCTCTGCTAAGTATTCCCAGATTAGGAGAAATCTCCAACCGAAACTATCCCTACCCAACACTGCGAAAGCTCACTTCGAATTTCTCACCGGCAGCTGCTCTGCGTCAGAAATTCAATCTTTTGAACTCTACTCGATGTGTTCTCTAAGTGCACATCGATGTCCTTCTTATAATCCTCCATTTGAGAACCAACAGCCCAAATTAGAGTTTAATCAATGGCTCAGATCATTTGGACTTGATCTTCGTCTTCTTCTAGAAGTTTCACCAACAATTTAGATTAATACCCATTAATTATTTTAATTTCCTAAGTTTAGACTTAGGGACCCATTAAAAATAATTAGTTATTTTAATAAAACTGTCTCCGAGTGGAATTTCCAAAAACGATTTCTGGGTATTGGAGAATGCATGTGTCTAAGCCTCCCTGCAAATTTTGAGACTTAAAGCACATCTGATGCTACCAGAAATCAACACTCCCTCTTAGCGAGGAATGTGCTCTAGCAATGCACCCTACTGAAGCATCACTCTGTTCTGTAACATCTCCTTCTGCGTTGCTAATGTCTAACATCATGTCCACCAACTACTACGCAAATGCTGCATTTGTACTATTGTTGACCCTGCCACTGTAAACACTGCATCTCCCTCTCAATTCTGCATCCATGTTGCTGTTGGCACTACCACTGCCACTGCCAACACTGCATCTACACTGCATCCTTCTCCAACTATTGTTGCTACTGCATCAGCAATGGAAAAGCAACCCAAATTACTGAACAAGTGTTCAGTATGATGCATCCGTTCCTAGAGTCTAACTGCTACTAATCTCTATGTTGACCCACTGAAGCCTCTGCTATGTGCCAACTCTGCTCTATGTTGCTCAATCTCTAGCGCTCCTAGCCACTGCAATTGTCACTCCGACACTCCTCTGCATCAACTGACCCAATCCATCCTTCTACTTCTGATCTGGGCTCCTATACCAAGGAATTGATCCGAGAGGTGGACTCCTCAAGGATCCTGCCCATCTGCAGTCCTTTTGAACTACAACTCTAAATCAACCCACCTCCCTCCGGCAGGTATCTCGGCTGTCATGGCAAACTCCTCCTCGATCTTCGCGAGTGCAAACTCCAGATCATGCTTCTCATCTTTCTCCTTCCTGAGAGGACACTGTGTTGCGTAGTCACCGAATTCACCACACTTGAAGCATTTAATCTTCAAAATGTCCTTCTTCTTCCATTGCTCCTGCTGCCCCTTAGATGTGAGGGTTGCATTCTCATCCTCCTCCTTGGGCTTCGACCCACTGTTGCTGCTTCCGTCAAGTTTACACTTGACCAAGTCTCTCCTCAACTCCTCTTGCTTAAGAGTTGCCCACATTCCTTCCTAGTTCGACAAGTTCTCCCTGCCCAGGATGCTCTGGACGAATACCTGCCACTCCTCTGAAGCTAAGTTGAGGTCTAGTCTTACCATCTCAAAAGACTGAGGTGTAGACCCCACAGTTGCTAGCTCATCTCGGGTCTCTTGAAGCTTTTCAAGGAACGGATCAATGTGTTCCCCCTTTTGCATCTGTGTGGACATCATCTTCTACTCTAAGTACATCTTTAGCTGCTCAAAAGATCCTTGATACAGCTTTGACAATGCATCCCACATCTCCTTAGTAGTCCCTCTACCAGCGATGTGACAGACCACATGATCCTTCACTCTGTTGAGGATCATTCTCTTTGTCTTTTCCATCTCTCCCTTGTACTTTTTGAGTAGATTTGGATCCACGAGCACAGCCACCACACTATTGACGTAGGTCTTGAGAAAATGTTCATCTAGAAGGCATGTCATCCTTGCCTTCCAAATCACATAGTTGGATGCACCATCCAACCAATCCTGATCTCTCAACCCACTGGTTGCCATCTCTGCCAATCAAAAAAGTTGAATGACCTCCTCTCTCCTACTGCTGCTCAGCAAATTCGAATTCCCTGGCTAGGAATTCTCTGAGGAAGAAATTCGCTCAAGTGCCTTTTCTTCCTTCTGACGTCTTTATGCCCGGAACTGCCTGAAGAAAGTTGCATCACACGAGAAACCCCTGTGTTGAAGCTACTGTTGCACTGCTCCCTCTGCCGCTAATAAATTTCAATCTGGAAATCCTACCTCTCTATCAAGTCACTCGGAGAGAGATTTACCACGAAAATCTTGCCCTCCTAGCCTGAACTGTGCAATCCCTCTGGGGATTCGATTTGCTGCCTATGCAGCACTTCAACTTCCCTTCTTCCTTCAGCGCTGGGCTCTTCTGGCACTGCTCTCTTGTTTCACCTGCACCTTTAATACCATGTGAAATTTTGAAAGCCCCAAATTTCTATCGCAGCAACTGATTACGTTTCTTCTATTTGTTATTTACTGAACAAAATTATTTATTGTTTCCTACAGTAAACACCGAAACTAATACACTGCAGCCTTCACCATTTAAATAAAATGTGGGAACAAGAAATTGAACAAGAAGGAAATACACAACACACCTACACAGTTGTTTTTAATCAAAAAGTCCCCGGAAAAACCCAATGTGGCAAAACTAGTGCAGGAATTGAGGGTTTTATTATTAAGCAATAGTAATTCTAAATTCAATCTTTGGATGCCCTGTTGGCTATCCAATACAGAGAATATCACAGACAAAGAGATAAGTGAGATTACCTCACACTATCACAGGAGTTCCTGGCTGATCTAGCCACTGAATGACTAGCCCTTGGTTGCCTCTGCATTGTCTTTGCGTCAGCCCAGCTTCACAATGTCTAAGCTCTGCGTCACTCCTCCCGATTGATCGATTTGCCTCTGAGATTCTGACTTCTGCTCTCCCGGTCTCACACCCCGGCTTCCAACCATAGAAATCGATCCCTCCAAC
Source organism: Pinus taeda (assembly GCA_000404065.3). Lineage (NCBI taxonomy): Eukaryota > Viridiplantae > Streptophyta > Pinopsida > Pinales > Pinaceae > Pinus > Pinus taeda. Next base: position 100,308 of record APFE030674268.1, on the reverse strand, counting down.
AAATTTCAGATCTCCTCAAGGCTCTGGGCTGCCTCTGCGTCAGCCTACGTTGCCTCTACATGGCCCTACGGCATCCTCTTCTGGCTCTGCGTTGCCTCTCCCGGATCTCTCTTTGCCTCCTCTGCTAAGTATTCCCGAATCAGGAGAAATCTCCAACTAGAACTATCCCTGCCCCTCACTGCAAAAGCTCACTTCGAATTTCTCACGAGCAGCTACTCTGCTTCAGAAATTCAATCTTCTGAACTCTACTCGATATGTTCTCCAAGTGCCCATCGATGTCCTTCTTATAATCCTCCAGTTGGGAACCAACGACCGAGATTAGATTCTAATCAATGGCTCAGATCATTTGGACTCTATCTCCGTCTTCTTCTAGAAGTTTCACCCACAATTTAGATTAATACCCATTAATTATTTTAATTTCCTAATTTTAGACTTAGGGACCCATTAAAAATAATTAATTATTTTAATAGAATTGTCTTCGGGAGAAATTTCCCAAAACGATTTCTTAGTATTGGAGAATGCATGTGTCTAAGCCTCCCTGCAAATTTTGAGACTTAAGGCACATCCGATGCTACCATAAACCAACATACCATGGATGAGATTGCATGGTACATGGACAGTGGTGCATCAAAGCATATGACAAGTTTGTGTGATTTTTTCGAGACTCTAACTGAATGGGACTCAAAGTTGCACATGGTGGTTGGCGGCAAGAGTCAGAAAGAGATCAAAGGAATGGGTGTTGTGCCATTCAGGATGGAGTCAGTTGGTTGTTGTGAGTTCAAGATGTATTGTGGGACTAGGTACCAGAGCTCAAATATTACGTGTTGCCTGTCTCAGTGATAGAGGCAAAGGAGTTTGACATGATTTTCTAGGATGGGAAAGCGAGACTCAAGCCAAAAGGATCTAACTCTGTTGCAATTGTCATTGGAGTTAGGGAGCATAGTCTATACCAACTGACGGGAAAGCCTATGGATCATGAGAAGAAGCAGGAGGTTCTTGAGGCTCAGAGGGAGCCAAGTTTTAGCGGGAGCATGCAGGTTTAGAGGGAGAATTCGCAACCCAAGAAGAGCGCATGGTCAATGAGAAGCAAGGGGACTTCTATTGCTGGAAAGAAGGAACCTTGGGATGGCATGAAGGCTTATCAGGAAAGGAAGAAGAAAGAATTTTCTAGTGGTAGAGACACTACTAAGAAGAGTGTGGTTCATTCTACAAGGTATGCTGCAACAGTGAACACCAAAAGTTGGGCTACTGTCGCCAGTGACAATGAGGATGAGATACTTCCGAGTGGTGGAAGTACCTCCCTCACTAAGAGGGAGTGTTGATTTATGTAGCTTGGGAGGTACACTCACACCCTAGGGTACAAGGTTTGGGAGAAGTTTGACCCACATGGGCCTTGTGGGCCAGTGTACCCAAGCAATGGGTTTTGCACCCAAAGTTGAGGGCAAGAAACCAAATGGATATTTTGATGGCCTGATCATTGAGAGCATGTGGGGCACCCTTAAGGAGCTAAGGGGCACCTAAGGCATCATTGGCATGGCATTGGTTGAATGAAAAGAATTTTTGTCTTATGATTTATGGAGTTTAAACTTTAAACAATTTGTTTAGGTCAACTTTGGTGAAATGATGTGACCCTAGGTGGTTAGTGAAACCCACCTAGAACTTTATAAATAAAAGACAAGGAAAGCTCATTCACTCATCCAAGTGCATTAATCAAGTGGAGAGACAAATCTGATATAGCCGCAAACCTATAGGAGCAAATCTAACGTAAAAGGAGGAAGAGTTTGGCATCTTTCTTTTGTTTTGGATGGGCTGAGTTAGGGCAACTGCTGGCCGAGTTTGAGAGGAAGAATTTTGTGCATATGTTTGGTGCAAATCCTTTGTGTACATGTCAAAATTTTTCTGTGTATTGCAGGAGGGGCGTGAGGTCTGTTTTGGAGGGTCGAGAGGCCTAGCAAGGTGTTCGAGTAAGACCGCATCATCCTAGAGCAACAACGTTGAGGAATAGAGCTTGAAGGAGAAGGTTTGCGTAGAGATTGAGGGAGATTAGGCCGCATAAATCAGGGTTGACGTGTGTTGGTTCATGAATCCTAAAAGAGGGCCGAAACTTCAAGATTTTTGTGTGCACAGAATCATGGACTTCAAGGTAGTTGAAGACATCTTGGAGAGGTATATATTTGTCTTTCATGTTGGTTGATTGCTAGGGATGGTAGGTCTATTCAGTATGTTTTGAACAACAGTTTTGGAGCAACCTATGTACAGTGATTTTGGAGGATTGTTAGTGGTTGCCTTATAGCCCTAAGTATTGTGGACAAGTGGCAGGCTTGTCACAATAAGTGAGTTGTACATAGTGCCCTAAGAATTGACCTTTTGAGAGCAACAAAGAGAAATTAAGAGCCCTAGTTCAGTGATTTACAGTGGGTGAAATCAGTGATAAGAGGGCAGCCTCCAAGCCCCAAGTCTAGTTATCTTTGGAGCAATAGAGAGACTAGAAGAGGGCAGTTGTGAAGACCCTAAGAGTTGGCACTCTTGGTGGAGCAGGAGAGCAGCTAGTGGGCAGACTTGTATGGACCAAATTTCAATCATTCTTGGAGCAGCAATCTTAGTTTTTGTAACATCAGATGAGTTCTAGTCTCGAAACTTTGTGGAGAGGCTAAAACACAGGAGTTCTCCATAACCCAGAAATCATTTTTGAGAATTCCACCTAGAATTGTCTCAATTAGATTATTAGCCTATTTTTAAATATTTCCTAAGTCTAAACTTAAGAAAAAGGGTTAATGAATCAGTGTTAATTGAGAAAGGTGTGAATCATCTAGAAACTCACACGGATCGATCCAAAAGTAATCTCAATGATCGATTATGTTTTAATCTTGGCCGTTGGAGTCCTAACTGGAGATTATAAGAAAAGGTTGATGGTAGATGGAGGACACACACTGAAGATTGATTTCCTTGGCCAATTCGATTTCCAGACAGCAGCAGCAGTTGCTGGAATAGGTCGAGCCACAGAAGGGAAGCAGAGACAAAGAGGCACAGGAGCAGTGAGTCCAAAGGAAGATTTTCCATTTCCAGAGAGTACAATGTAGAGAGGCAGAGATAGCCATAGAGAGACTAACGCAGTGGTTGCACAAAAGCCTCTAGAGGGCAATTCGATTTAGCTAGAGGAAGCGTCGTTTCAGGTGCCAGTGGCCAGGGCCAAGCCAGAGCCTCCCAGAACAACGACAGTCAATCAAAAGATGATTCGAGGCAGCTCCAAGCCAGCAAGTTCCAAGCCTGTGCAGAGTTGACACAAGGTCTGCGCAGAAGCAATTGGAGAACCAATTCGATTGGCTTGATTGAGCTAGGATTGCCTATGGGGGTGAGGAAAATTCCTCACAAAATTTTTTGCCAGTATTTTCTCTGTAGGATTGCTTGTTCGAGCATCCAGTGGTACTCAGAATTTCTCACTGTTGCTTAATAATAAAAACCCTCAATTGTTGCACCGGTTTTCCCAAGTTGGGTTTTTCTGGGGACTTTTGTCCAAAAATAATGGTGTCATATTTTTATTGTGTGACAGTATTTTCTCAGTTTCCAGTTTTTCTTCTACAGTGTTTAATTTGGTGAAAATTGTTGTTGTGCATTATTTGTTGTTTGTGTGGGCAAATAAACTGTTAATTACAGTTAGAAGAAATAATTCCAATTGTTGTAATAAGATTTCAATAGTTGGAATTTTCACATGGTATCAAAGCGATTTTGATCAGACGGGGAAGCTCTGAAGCGAAGGAAGAAATTTTTTGTTTAAAGGGAGCAGTAAAATGAATTTTTGGGGGTTGCACAGAATAAGCCAGGTAGTATGAATTGTTAGGCAATTTGATTTTTTCAGTGCAAGTTGGCAGAAAAAATCAGCTTGCTAGAAATAGTGCTTCTAGCAGGCAGAGGAAGCAGCAGTCCAATATTTCCGCTGAACAGATTCCTTGTTTAGGCGCAGAAGGGTTTTGTAGGAGCAAAATCAGCACCGGGTGGAAGAGTAAGTGCACACACAAAGGGAAATTTCTCTCAGACGGTTTCTAGCTTAGAAATACGATTTTTCTTCTTGTAGTCAGCAGTTGTTGCAGGTAGTTCTTCTCACTCTAGAGGGAAGTACGAATAGCAGTGCTAGCAATCGAGCAAGGAAGAGAGGGAGTTTCCGAGTTTATTTTTCTCCAGTTTTGAGTTTCACAGATTTTGCAGCTTTGCAAGGATGCCCATATGAGATTGCTAGAGGAGGTTGTGTGAGTTATCCAGAATGCAAATCTGGGTAGCAGTTCGACTTCCAATTGTCGAAAACAAGTGTCGGAGGAAGTGTGAATTGTCTAGTGCGACTTGCAAAGAAAGGAAGGGTCCCAACCAGGGACTAGGCTTGAAAGGAGATAGTGAGGCACCAAATCCAAGAGCAGTATGAAACTATAGCGTGTCGAATGGACAGTGTCCAGCACAGTTGCAACAAGGAGATTAGTCAATTCAATTTTGGATTGTTGCAGTAGGACCATCACCTTTGCTACAGGAGCCCACAGTATCATAGTAGCAGGATTCAATGTCAACAGGCATTGTCAATCATTTAGATGACAGTTGCGGAACTAGTTGTAGTCAGTATACGTGAGACAGTTGCAGAGCTAGATGCAATGACACAGGCATTGAGAATTGCCCAATTGCAGAATGCAGGTGCAGTTCCAGACAGTAGAGATTCCCAGCACAGAGTTGTGCAGTCCAATTTCTAGTACAAGAGGATAGTGCGAGTTGCCAGGAGGGAGCAGAGAGATTTCCCATGGGAGATCAAGACTCAGAGGGAGTGTAGCTTCAAAGGGAACATCCCTATGGAAGTTAGCGCTTCAAGATCTAGGGAGATCAAACCCATTACTGCAATAGTTGCATCAGCAGAGCAATGACAGCAACAGTATGAGTAGATCATATTTTGCTATGTTTACAACTACACCTCCAGGAGTGAGGTGGGGCGATATGGAGTTATAGTCCCAGAGTTTTAGCGAGATGGGCAGGGTCCATTGAGGTGTCTTCCTCATGGATCATTACCTTGCTACAGGGGCCCACAATATTCAATAGCAGGATGGATCAGTGTCAGTGATGCAGCCAGATTTCAGAGTGACTGTTGCAGACTAGTTGCAATTCGCTGTTGAGGAGCGCAGAGCAGTGTTGATAGCAAAGCAGGATGCTCAATAGCAGCACAAATTCCTTAATGGGCAGTGCAGAGGCTAGTAGCAGTCAGATGCTTAGGACACAGATGCAACACAGAGAAACAGTTGATTTAGTATTTCAAATGCTTCTCAGTTGCAATTGTTGTAGTAGCAGTAGCAACAGATGAGAGGGAATTGCAGTGCACACGACAGATGTAGTGTTGGCAGCAGTATAACAGTGTCAGCAGCAACACAGATGCAACATCAGAGTTGCGCAATGGTTGGTGGGCAGTGGCAGGGAGTCACAGTGACCAGACATCAGCAACGTACAGAGGGTGACGCAGAGACAGGGTGCTGTAACAGTAGTGCAACACTAGAACACCTTCCTCGCTAAGAGGGAGTGTTAGTTTTTGTAGCACCAGAGGTATTCTAGTCTCGAAACTTAGTGGAAAGGCTAGAACACATGAGTTCTCCATAACCCAGAATTATTTCTGAAAATTCCACCTAGAAGTGTATCAATTAAATTATTAGTCTATTTTTAAATATTTCCCAAGTCTAAACTTAGGAAAAGGGGTTAATTAATCAGTGTTAATTGAGAAAGGTGTGAATCATCTAGAAACTCACACAAATCGATCCAGAAATAATCTCAACCATCAATTATGTTTTAACCTTGGTCATTGGAGTCCCAACTGGAGATTATAAGAGGTAGATGGAGGACACACACTAGAGATCGATTTCCTAGGGCATTTCGATTTCCAAAGAGCAACAGCAATTGCCGGAAGAGTTTGAGCCAGAGAAGGGAAGTAGAGACACAGAGGGGTAGCGATAGTGAGTCTGGACGAAGATTTTCAAGTTCTGGAGATTGTAGAGAGGCAGAGATAGCCACAGAGAAGCTGATGCAGGAGCTGCGCAGAAGCCTCTAGAGAGCAATTCGATTCAACTGGAGGAAGGGTCGTTTCAGGTGCTAGAGGACGGAAGAATTTCCATACGGCCAAGACAAAGGCTCCTAGACCAACAGCAATTAGTCAGAAGTTGATTCGAGGCAACTCTAGGCCTGCGCAAAGTTGACGCAAGACTTGCGCAGAAGCAGTTGGAAAACCAGTTAGATTGGCTTGAATGAGCCAAGATTGCCTGTGGGGGTGAAGAAAATTCCTCACAATATTTTTTTCCAGTATTTTCTCTGTAGGATTGTTAGTTTGGGCATCGAGTAGTACTCAGAATTTCTCACTGCTGCTAAATAATAAAAACCGTCAGTTGTTGCACCAATTTTCCCAAGTTGGGTTTTTCTGGGGACTTTTGTCCAAAAATAACAATGTCATATTTTTATTGTGTACCAATATTTGTTCAGTTTCCAGTTTATCTTCCGCAATATTTAATTTGGTGAAAATTGCAATTGTGAATTATTTGTTGTTTGTGTGGGAAAATAAATTGTTGATTAATTTACAGTTAAAAGAATAATTTCCAGTTGCTACAATAGATGGAATTTTCACAAGCAAGAGGGTTGATAGTGGCAGATTGAGGAGCTAGAGATGCAAGCTTTCTTAAGTGGCAGAAGTTGCAGTGATCAGCAGAAAGGGAGGCAAAGTACCCGCCAAGTGTGTTTAAGGTACATGGACTAAAAGGAATGTGGAACACTACATCAACAAGTAAGTCAAGTGTACTTTGTTAAGGGAAAGATTGGTCATCACTGTTGTTGATACCAAGCCCTAGTTGTGTCTCGTATCAAGGCTAAGTATAAGGCCATGATCCCTGGTACAGGAGCCCTAAGATTGTTGTATTAAAGTTTGTAATATAACAAGTTGTGGGTTAAAATTTGTCTTGTGTACTAGTTGATTCGTTGTTATACTACTTATGTTGTGCAAAGGCTTTTGTTGCGGCATTTGAGTGTGTTCGTGATCGTGATCTTAAACTCAAACCTAATTCTTAAGTGCCGTGGAAAAATCAACACACTAAGCACTAATGTTCCTCCTCAAACTATGTATCCAAGTCCATAACCAACCTCCATGAAATATGCTCCTCAATCCAGATGTCCAACATCCAAGGTAAATATCACATGGTCCTAAGCCCCAAGGACTAAGGGCCCAACACCTGTCCTCTTAGGTAGGTACTTCTCATAATTAGGACACCAAATCCCCCATTAGGTGCACGCAATGGCTTAATCATCATCACAACTAGGGAAACAACCTCCTAGGTAACAGTGTCATGCTAGCACTCTAACCAAGGTTAAGCATTCCCCCCAAATTGAGCCATCCATAAGTCCACGAATCATCACTAAGCAGCTAGGCGACCTAGTGCTCTCATATCAAGGTGAAACACTTTTGGAGTAATCCCAAAAGATAACACTCGCTCTTTACGAGGAAAGGGTTCTCTGTAACACCCATTAACACCCTTTGAAACCACAACCTAATTTGTCCATCATGATGGAACATCATAACTACTCTACGTAAGTCATACCCACAAGTACAAGACACCTCAATATCTAAGCAATAACTGTTCACAAAGGTGTCTCTCTCCTAGAAATCAACCAAACATCTACAACTCGCCCTCCAAATGGCGAGCATACAAGGAAAATACAATCAACTCGATTTACAACACCGAACCAAACTACTCCCTTTCCCCTCTCTTAAGGGATCAAAAAGAACAATGGAAATATGTAAAACTAAATGAACATAACCCTAGACCACTACTTGTTGAACTATTAAATCATTCCAAAACAAGGAAGACATCAACATCTCAAATCTTCAACATCCCCAAAGTCATCAACATCAGTTAACGTCTCTTGGACCAAATCAAGAGTTATTCAAGACATCTTGCAAAGATGGTCACATCTCCAACAAGACCAGGACATGTGGATCAAATCCATCAAAAGCATACAAACATCTCAACTCATTGATCCTAAATACCAAGCAAGAGGGAAAAAGTAAGAACAACACAAAAGGGTCATCATCAAACAATCTGTTGTCACTCACTACTAAATGTGCTTTCAGTTGTGAAAAGGGTGAGAAAGAGCAGTGAATTTTAAAGCCATTTCCCAAGCCACAGAAGCTCTCAGTACTTAATCGGGCCCTCTCCATTGCATAGTGCTCAGAACAAGCTTTCCAACGATATATGGAAGTCCAAAAATGGACTCCTAGATCAGAAGTTGGAGCAGATTGAAGATGCCCTCTCAAAGCCAAAAAACAAAGAGGGAAAGACCAAAGGAAAAGGCTCATCGCAATCGCAAATCGCAATTTTCTAGCAGCAGCAGCAAGGGAGGACACAGAAATCTGCGATCAGTCGATTGTCGATATCGCAAATCGGCTATCAACGGGTCCAGGGCAGCGCACATCACAATCGGCGAACGAAGGCCCACGACGCATAGCGTATCGGCGGTTCACGATGCAGAGTGTCGATATCGCATATCGACGATCGCAGGTAAAAAGGAGAGCACACAAACACAGGGTTAGAGCACCGTCAAATGCCGATATCATGAAAATCGCCAATAATTTGGGCCTTTAGTGTTAAAGCGCCAAGAAGGCCGAAAACATTTAACAAAGGAAATCAACGCAAAAACAAGGACGGGCGAGCCTTTTTCTCTCTCCTCCAGGGGGCCACATGGCAAAATACCATTGGTCCTTATAAATGACATGGCAGCTGACATCATCATGACATGGCAGTACAGTCATGACGTGGTAGTACGGAGATGACGTGGCAGTACGGAGGATGCATGGCATGCAGATTTTGCATTTTCAGGGTCCTTGGGGGCATATCCGAGGGACAAGTGTCACCACTCAGGAAGTGCCACGTGGCACGGATGACATCACAAATCCCACAAATCAGCGATCACACAAGTCAAAGTTTCTCCTTCGCTGAAGTCCTTCCCGGCTTGTGATTGCAATATGCTAGAACTCCCCGAACGCAATATTTTATTACAATGGACTTAAAGGGTCGTCGCGTCCGTCCCTTTTGAAGACCGCATGTAATTTAAGCCGCCCCCCCCCCCCCCCGCCACAATCTCTGGACAGCCCAGATTAACTCCGCCAGATCGACGGCTCCCACGCCTTTTCGTCTGCCCCCCCGCCATGTTTCCCTTTAATAGCAGGGGGGTCCGAAAAGCGGTTTCCCCGCCGCTACGTGTCCCTCTTATGTAGGTACTTCTCATAATTAGGACACAAAATCCCCAATTAGGTGCACACAATGGCTTAATCATCATCACAACTAGGGAAACAACCTCCTAGGTAAGGGTGTCATGCTAGCACTCTAACCAAGGTTAAGCATTCCCCCCAAATTGAGCCATCCATAAGTCCATGAATCATCACCAAGCAGCTAGGTGACCTAGTGCTCTCGTATCAAGGTGAAACACGTTTGGAGTAATCCCAAAAGATAACACTCGCTCTTTACAATGAAAGGGTTCTCTGTAACACCCATTAACACCCTTTGAAACCACAACCTAATTTGTCCATCATGATGGAACATCATAACTACTCCACATGAGTCATACCCACAAGTACAAGACACCTCAATATCTAAGCAATAATTGTTCACAAAGGTGTCTCTCTCCTAGAAATCAACCAAACATCTACAACTCACCCTCCAAATGGCGAGCATACAAGGAAAATACAATCAACTCTATTTACAACACCGAACCAAACTACTCCCTTTCCCCTCTTTTAGGGGATCAAAAAGAACAATAGCAATATGTAAAACTAAATGAACATAACCCTAGACCACTACTTGTTGAACTATTAAATCATTCCAAAACAAGGAAGACATCAACATCTCAAATCTTCAACATCCCTAAAGTCATCAACATCAGTTAACATCTTGGACCAAATCAACAGTTATTCAAGACATCTTGCAAAGATGGTCACATCTCCAACAAGACCAAGACAAATGGATAAAATCCATCAAAAGCACTACAAACATCTCAACTCATTGATCCTAAATACCATGCAAGAGGGAAAAAGTAAGAACAACCAAAAAAGGGTCGTCATCAAACTATTTGTTGTCACTCACTGCTAAATGTGCCTTCAACTGTGAAAAGGGTGAGAAAGAGCAGTGAAGTTTGAAGCCATTTCCCAAGCCACAGAAGCTCTTAGTGCTTAATGGGGCCCTCTCCATTGCATAGTGCTAGGAACAAGCTTTCCAACGGTATATGGAAGTCCAAAAATGGACTCCTAGATCAGAAGTTAGAGCAGATTGAAGATGCCCTCTCAAAGCTAGAAAACAAAGAAGGAAAGACCAAAGGAAAAAGCTCATCGCAATCGCAAATCGCAATTTTCTAGCAACAGCAGTAGGGGAGGACACAGAAATTTGCGATCAGCCGATCGCTGATATTGCAAATCAGCTACCGGCGGGTCCAAGGCAGCGCACATCGTTATCGGAGGTCAAAGGCCCACGGCACATAGCATATCGGCGGTTCACGATGCAAAGCGCCGATATCGCAAATCGGCAATCGCAGGTAAAAAGGGGAGCACACAAACACAGAGTTAGAGCGCCGTCGAACATCAATATCATGAAAATCACTAATAATTTGGGCCTTTCGTGTTAAAGCGCTAGGAAGGCCAAAAACATTTAACAAAGGAAATCGACGCAAAAACAAGGACGAGCAAGCCTTTTTCTCTCTCCTCCAGGGGGCCATGTGGAAGAATACCATTGGTCCTTATAAATGACATGGCAGCTAACGTCATCATGACGTGGCAGTACGGTGATGACGTGGTGGTACAAAGGACACATGGCATGTAGATTTAGCATTTTCAGGGTCTTATGGGGGTATATCCAAGTAACACGTGTCACCACTCAAGAAGTGCCACATGGCACGAATGACGTCACAAATCCTAGAGATCAACGATCGCACAGGTCAAAGTTTCTCCTTCGCCAAAGTCCTTCCCAGCGTGCGATTGCGATATGCGGGAACTCCCCGGACACGATATTTTATTACAATGGACTTAAAGGGCCGTTGCGTCTGTCCCTTTCAAAGACCGCATGTGATTTAAGCCCCCCCCCCCCCCCCCCCCCCCCCCCCCAAACTCTGGACAGCCCAAATTAACTCCACTAGATCAACGACTCCCAAGCCTTTTCGGCCGCCGCCCCGCCATGTTTCCCTTTATTGGCAGGGGGTCCAAAAAGCATTTTCCTCGCCGCTACGTGTCCCTCTCATATCATTTCGCAACCCCCCCCCCCCTCACTTACCATTTACCGCTCATGACCCCCTTTGAAAACCACTCATCCTCACACTCTCTCTTGCTAAAGTACCTAGCACCCGAGAACTGAGCACCTGGTCATAGCCCCCGGTCACATGAAAAGAAAGGTAGAATGAGGGCTAAATCATAAAGGGCCAAGGGGGATTGAAACTCGTCAGTTTCGTAATGTTTTAGTGTAAGGGCCAGCACAAGAAAGTCCTCTGTATTACACCATAAGTGCATCACCTGGGCATATCCTCGTTCTGATAGCATTGCACAGAGCTTTAAAGGCGGATGGGTCAGCAACTGAGGTATTGAATGAAAGCATGGGACAGTGGCACATCGATATGGGCTAATCCTGTAGAAGCCCCTGCAGCAAGAAACCAAGGACTACATACGCTGCAAAAATGGATTCGAAGGCTTCACTACACAATTGTTGTGAGTAAATGACAATATGGGAGGCTCAGGAAGACTTAGCACCTCAACATGGTGCTCCACTCCGTCACACACCAAAGGACTATCGTGAAATGCTCCATTTCCACTTCGCGACAAGCCCTTACAGACAACCCACTACCAGCTCCAGAGAAAAGGTTATTCAAGCAATTAAGGTGAAAGCGACAGGGACCAGCAGAGCAGCTAGAGGGACGCACGATGCAAAGACGTAGGTTGACCAAGGGTTTGCACAGAAACTATAGAGGGATACTTCCTCCCATCATCCTTCAGTTTTCTTTCTTTTCTAATTATTCTGTAATTTCCATTTATTTACAAAAAGGGATCAAATCCCAATTGTAATCATTCTAGGCAAGAGAGCCTTGCGTGCCGAGACAACTAGTCTAGAAAACAATTGAAGCTCGAGCTGGGATATTTGTGTAACTGTTAATTCCAGCTCCCCCTCTTCTCTGTATAAATAAGGGGGAGAAACACTTAGAAATGGATCCGAAATTTCGCACCCGCAGGGTCTGAATTCTGAGATGCCACTTGTGGTTCTATTTGCTTATTCATGGGGGACTTGACTGATGTTGTGCTGAATGTTATGGACTGATTATTTGGACCCTTCAAGCATTAATGAAACTTTCCTGGTGATTCCAAGCATATCAATGTGCAGTATGTTTCCTCTTTGTAAATCTCATTTCATTTGTGTTTTCCCTTCTTTGAAATAGTGTAATGAAGTTGTTGGTTTCTCCTTGATTCATGTATTTATCTAGGCTGCTAAATAGAGAACAGTACCTGTGTTATATTACAGATTTACTTGTGTTATTCAATAGCCTACAATACCTGTAGTAATAACAGATTTATTTGTGTTATCTGATTAACCCGCCGTACCTGTATTAGCCCAGATTTACTCATGTTGTTGGCAGATAATTGTACCCATGTTATATCTGGCCCGATACCTTAACTAGCACTCTGTTATTTCTACCATTTCACCTCCTCCCCTCTTCCATATTTTTGCTGGAACATGGTTGCTGAGGATTTTGTTTGTTTACAGCCCTACGCATCTATTTCCCTCCTTCCTCTCCTCCTCTACACCTTCACTACAACTTCAGTGTTAAGTTGTCTCATTGTTGTGTGTCGGCCACCAGAAGAAGACATTTCTCTTTGAGATTGCCCTGATATACCTCCCGCATTTGGATCCATGTGTTGGCTTGAGTCCACCTTAATGAAGGCCTATTGAACCAAGCCCCTTTATTCTCTTTTAATTAAGTGACAATTGGAGTGCAACAGAAACCCCACTTATAATTTTCCATGCACTCCTCTATTTAAGATGTCCTAGGCATTGGTCTACAATCAACCCAGAGGTTGTCTCTAGGAGGCTTTCTATGTCCCCTGAAGCACTCATGTTACAGGTGCTAGAACAAGCGACAACATCTTTCTGGCACCGTTGTCGGGGAACGAATTAGAATATTTTTCCCTAGGTACGACAAAATTTTACATTTCCTTTGTTAGGTGAGCAAGGGAAGTGCGGGTTGAAGATCTCTCACCTTGGCAACTCCACTATTTCATTCTAAGGTAAACATCCTAGCGACTCCACTGTCCATATCTCTATTTGATCATCCTGGCTTTCAATCTGCCTCATACTCGCCCTGTTGCTAGAACAGTTGAAAACTTTCCTTACCTTTGAACCTGAAATCACTTATCTAGGAAAGTTTTCGAAATGGCCATTCCTGAATTCCTGGCCAACAAATTTGCCCCACTAGATTTTTCTTCTATTGTTGGTTATACCAATCATGTCACTCTGTTTCATGAATGGTATACCTATTGCCTAGATTCAATGGGAACACAGACAGAAGGCCTGACCAGCACCTCAAAGAATTTCATGGATGCATGGAACAAGAAGGTATTTTTCCCGAAGATGTACAAATGAAATTGTTCACGTATTCTTTAGACGCGGATGCTAGAGTCTGGTACAAAACAATACCTCGTGGCAGCATATCTTCCTTAAAACGTTTTCATATAGCATTCAATCACTATTGCAAAGAACTATATCCACCGAATGCTCTGTTTGAAGATTGTTGCGCACATTTTAATGTTGAAAATATTCTTGAGGTTGATGGCCCTATTGAAGATGTTTGTGGAGCTCCGCTCCAAGAAAACATCTACTCCCATCAAGAAGCATCACCCAGTGAGCAAGAAAGAGAGGAAGGAAACACCATCGAGCTTCAAATAAACTCTCAGAGGTCTGATTCGGCCGAATTTGATGTTTCTCCTTCGTATGATGAATACGACTCTGGTGGAGAGTCAAGTGATGCAGAACCACAATCCCGATCATGGGAAGTTGCACACGAAGAAGAGGCCCACCAGGAGGTCAGCAAAGAGGCTCCAGTCCATGATGCACATCCTTCACCTGGAAAACAAGATCAAGAACCTCCTCTGATTTATGATTCATATTATTCAGAGGATGAGATGGTCGCGGAGGTTTAGAAGGAGTTGTTTACCAGCAAGTGGGGAGAAAGCTCCCAACGCAAGTTTCCAAGAAGAACCCAAAGTTGAAGGACCACACAGAGTCTGTTATTGCCTATTACATAAGGATTCTTGCCAGGAATTCTCGGTAGATTCTCCGATCTACGACTCTTACAGTTCAAATAATGAAGAATCTATTGCAGATTTCCAAGAGGGCTGGCCCTTTGAAAAATGGGTAGTAAAAGATCAGCAGAGAGTTTTTCTTGAAAAATCTAAAGTTGAAGAGTTGAACAACATTTGTGGTTGCCCTAACCAAGAAGACAATGGTCAGCAGACTGTTTGTGAAAAGGAGGCAGCTGCAATTTTTTCTTGTCGGTTATATGACCCTGTAGCTAACTACTTGTGGTGATTTCGAAAACAGCAAAGGTTTTGTCTAGAGCATGGATCAAGCTTTTCATTTGCAGATTTTTCATGGCGCATGCTTGTTTTAATTTTTATTTTTCAATAGCATGGGGGCACTAGGTCTAGCACCCAGATGTTGGCCTAGCTCCATTGGAGGATTGAACTCACTTATAGGTGAAATGAGCCCTGTGCATAAGTAGGAATGTATATAAATAAGCTTACTCAATGAGCATTTAATTTCTAGTTGTTAGAATTTTTATTTTTGCATTTCAGCTTGAGAAGGAAGTGACTCCCTGCAAACAAGGTTTCATGGAGATTTTAGGTAAGTTCATATATTTCTGACTCCATGCCCAATGGTGAAGGATACTAGTCTGCAAATTCTCAGCACATTGCCAGCAAGGCACTGTCCCCAATTGGAGCCAATGTTGTCACTCACTGCTAAATGCGCTTTTAGTTGTGAAAAGGGTGAGAAAGAGCAGTGAAGTTTGAATCCATTTCCCATGCCACAAAAGCTCTCAGTGCTTAATCGGGCCCTCTCCATTGCATAGTGCTCAAAACAAGCTTTCCAACGGTATATGGAAGTCCAAAAATGGACTCCTAGATCAGAAGTTAGAGTAGATTGAAGATGCCCTCTCAAAGCCAGAAAACAAAGAGGGAAAGACCAAAGGAAAAGGCTCATCGCAATCACATACCGCAGTTTCCTAGTAGCAACAGCGGGGGAGGACATAGAAATATGTGATCAGTCGATCGCCAATATCGCAGATCGTCTATCGATGGGTCCAAGGCAGTGCACGTAACAATCAGCAGTCAAAGGCCCACGGTGCATAGCGTATTAGCGGTTCACGATGCAGTGCGCCGATATCGCATATCAGCGATCGTAGGTAAAAAGGGAAGCACATAAACACAGGGTCAGAGCGGCACCGAACGCCAATATCATGAAAATCGTCAATAATTTGGGCCTTTAGTGTTAAAGCGCTAAGAAGGCCGAAAACATTTAACAAAGGAAATCGATGCAAAAACAGGGACGGGCGAGCCTTTTTCTCTCTCCTCCAGGGGGCCACGTGGTGGAATACCATTGGTCCTTATAAACGACATGGCAGCGGACATCATCATGACGTGTCAGTGTGGCAATGACATGGCGATATAGAGGACACATGGCACACAAATTTATCATTTTCAAGATCCTATGGGGGCATATTCGAGTGACACATGTCACCATACAGGAAGTGCCACGTGGCACGAATGATGTCACAAATCCACAAATCGGCGATCACACAAGTCAAAGTTTCTCCTTCGCCAAAGTCATTCTCGGCTTGCGATTGCGATATGTGGGAACTCCTCGGACACGATATTTGATTACAATGGACTTAAAGGGTCATCGTGTCCGTCCCTTTCAAAGGCCGCATATGATTTAAGCCCCCCCCCCCCCCCCCCGCGGGCCATGTTCCCCTTTATCAGTAAGGGGGGTTCGAAAAGCAGTTTCCCCACCGCTACGTGTCCCTCTCATATCATTTCGCACCCTCCCCCCCCCCCCCCCGGCCCATGTTTCCCTTTATCAGTAAGGGGGGTTCGAAAAGCAGTTCCCCACCCGCTACGTGTCCTCTCATATCATTCGCACCTCCCCCCCGCCCCCCACTTACCGCTCATGACCCCCTCAAAAAACCACACATCCTAACACTCTCTCCCGCCAATGCCCCTAGTGCCTGAGAACTAAACCCCTGGTCATAGCCCCCGGTCACATGAAAAGAAAGGTAGAATGAGGGCTAAATCACAAAGGGCCAAGGGGGATCAGAACTCGTCGGTTTCGTAATGTTTTAGTGATAAGGGCCAGCATAGGAAAGTCCTTTGTATTACACCATAAGTGCATCACCTGGGCATATCCTCATCCCGATAGCATTATACAGAGCTTTAAAGGTGGATGAGTCGGCAGCTGAGGTATTGAATGAAAGCATGGGGCAGTGACACATCGATATGGGCTAATCCTGTAGAAGCCCCTGTAGCAAGAAACCAAGGACTACATAGGCCGCAGAAATGGATTTGACGGCTTCACTGCACGACTGCAGTGAGTAAATGACAATATGGGAGGCTCAGGAAGACTTAGTGCCTCAGCATGGTGCTCCACTCTGTCACACAGCAAAGGACTATCGTGACATGCTCTATTTCTACTCCGCGACAAGCCCTTACAAACGACCCACTCCCAACTCCAAAGAACAAGCTATTCAAGCAGTTAAGGCGAAAGCGATAGGGACCGGCGGAGTAGCTAAAGGGACATGCGATGGCAAAGACGTAGCCTGACCAAGGGTTTGCACAGAAACTACAGAGGGATACTCCATCCTTTAGTTTTCTTTCTTTTTCGATTATTCTGTAATTTCCGTTTATTTCCAAGTAGGGATCAAATCTCGATTGTAATCATTCTGCACAAGAGAGACTTGCGCACCAAAACAACTAGTCTAGCAAATAGCTGGAGCTCGAGCTGGTATATTTTTGTAACTATTAATTCTAGCTCCCCCTCTTCTCTGTATAAATAAGGGGGAGAAACACTTAGAAATGGTTCTGGAATTTCGCACCCACAGGGTCTAAATTCTGAGATGTCACTTTTGGTTCTATATGCTTATTCATGGGGGACTTGACTGATGTTGTGTTGAATGTTATGAACTGGTTATTTGGACCCTTCAAGCCTTAATGAAACTTTCCTGATGATTCCAAGCAGATCAATGTGTAGTATGTTTCCTCTTTGTAAATCTCATTTCATTTGTGTTTTCCCTTCTCTGAAATAGTGTAATGAAGTTGTTGGTTTCTCCCTAATTCATGGACTTATCTAGGTTGCTAAATAGAGAACAATACTTGCGTTATATTACAGATTTACTTGTGTTATTCAATAGCCTACAATACTTGTAGTAATTACGGATTTATTTGTGTTATCCGATTAACCAGCGGTACCTGTATTAGCCCAGATTTACTCATGTTGTTGGCAAATAATGATACCCATGTTATATATGGCCTGAAACCTTAACTAGCACTCCACTATTTCTACCATTTCACCTCCTCCCTCTTCCATATTTCTGCTGGAACATGGTTGTTGAGGATTCTGTTTGTTTACAGTCCTACGCATCTATTTCCCTCTTTCGTCTCCTCCTCTCCACCTTCACTACAACTTCAGTATTAAGTTGTCTCATTGTTGTGTGTCGGCCACTAGAAGAAGACATTTATGTCTGAGATTGCCTCGATATACCTCCCGCATTTGGATCCATGTGTTGGCTTGAGTCCACCTTAATGAAGGCCTATTGAACCAAGCCCCTTTATTCTCTTCTAATTACGTGACAATTGGAGTGCAACAGAAACCCCACTCATAATCTTCCATGCACTCCTCTATTTAACATGTCCTAGGCACTGGTCTACAATCAACCCAAAGGTTGTCTCTAGAAGGCTTTATACGTCCCCTGAAGCACTCGTGCTGCAGGTGCTAGAAAAAGCAACAACACTATCAACATGAGAATCCCTCTCATATACCTCAAAACCTTTGACAACTAACACAAAAACCTCAACAAGGTTACCTCCCTTTCACTGAGAGAATCTTGAAACAAGAGAATCATCAAGATCAACTCCCTTTGCTTGAGAGAATGCAACAACCATGTCATTGGAACTCGTCACTACTCCCATTGGCCGCAAACTTGGAATCAATCATTGACTCACCACCAAAGGTACAAATGCCCAAGATCGCCATCAGCTTAGCATCACACTAGATAAAGTAGGAAGCTCCCTCCATATGTAGTCACCACTAAAATTGAGCAAGGTTGCCAATTGTAAGAAGTCTTCAATCACAACTCAACCAAAACAGATCAGCCAATAATAATCAATCTATTATTAAATGAATCACCCCATCCTGAGCTCCAAAAATGAGCAAACAAACAAATGGTTAAGCATGCCTACCATAGGCATCATTCACTCTAACCATTGATATCTAATGGAACAAATCAGCCACCTATCAAAGGTCCTCTTAAGCATCACACTTGCTGAAATTAAAGATTGCATACCTAATACCTATTACCAGCCATCAATGAAGTAGATCCTCCAACTAAGTGATAACAAACCGGCATCTAATGGAACAAATCAGCCACCTATCGTAGATCTTTCTAGGCATCATAGCTACTGAAAATAAGTCCATGCCATCCAGAAAAAGTCTAACACAGGTCCACCTATCGCAAGTCCATGACCAAATCAGCCACCTACTACAGGTCCTCATGGGCAACTCATCCATTGAAAATAAATGCATACCAGCCATCAATAAAGTAAAACACCCATCTATCATATGTCCTCCTAGGCATCACACCTGTTTGAAAATAGATCCGTTCCAACAATCAGTCAAGAAAATCTACCACCTCAAACACACTCTCATTACAAGAGCAACTGGGGTTTCAACCTATCAAACCCTTCATAGGTGCAAGTGTTCATCTTAAACACACTAGAGTATCACAACCCAAGTCCCAAGTACAACACTGAAATACCTGGCCTTAAAGTCAACATGAAAGCAATCTTAGGCATATCAACTCCAATACCATGTAGAAATTTTGAGAATTGGGCAATTAATGCAATTTCCAAATCACACCTTAACCTTGAGGTTTCCTAGATCTATTCCCTATGATCATCCAACCTTAGGGTGCACTCTCCAACAAGTTGTTAATCCAATGCTCCCTCTTCCACAGTGGTCCTTCATCCAAGTGTCTCCATATAAGGTGCTCCTCTAATTATGTGCCACAAGTCCCCTCATGTGCCTAATGCTACTCTCATGTGTACCATTGTGATCACTAAGTTCCAATTCTCCTCAACACGTGTCCTAGTCCATCACCAACCTCCATGATATATGCTCGTCAACTCAGCAATCCTCAAATCAAGTATCCAACCTCCAAGGTATATATCACATGGTCCCAAACTCCAAGGACTGAGGGCCCAACACTCCTAGGTAGGTACCTCTCCTAATCAAGCAATCGGATCACCCATAGTGTGCACCCAATGGATTAGTCATCACGCCGACTAGGGTAACAACCTCCAAGTAAGGGTATCATCCTAACTCTCTAACTAAGGTCAAGCATCCATGGGTCTAGGAGACCTAGTGCTCTAATATCAAGGTGAAAACACTTTTGAAGTAACCCCAACATCTAACACTCTGTGTTGAAAACACTAGGAAATGGTTTTCAGAAACAAGATCAAAGCTTTTCAAGAAAAATCTGCCTAAAAACCTGGTTATGGTGCTCTGTTTTTCGCTGGTCCACTACTCCCTTTGAAAAATCAAAATGTAGAAGAGGTTTTTTTCATTCCAAATGGCTTTTATTCTAAAGCTAGGGTTAATGGCCACTCTTAGGGTTAGTGTGGAGTCCCTTTTTCTGTTTATTTTCCATTTTGGAGCTTTGAAGGAACATGAAACTGTTGAAAACGCTCAGGAAACTCACCCAGGTATTTTTGGAAACTGCTGAGCAGTTTCTGAAATGGTTTCTAGTGACAACAAATTTTTCCGAAACAAGAAACAGGTTTCCAGCCTGTCAAAAACAGCTTCCAGGAATCCATAGTTAAAAGCAAATCGCAAAGGTAGTTTGCAGGTTGAAAAGGTAATAAACAAAAGCATGAATTGCAAATTGCAATGCTCACAGGTCTTGCAGGCAGTATCAGCAATTCTTAACACAATATGCTTATGTGATACCCTTGTTTTACTTAAAGATTCTTTCTATTGGAACTGAAAGTTTAAAGAAAATAATCTCATCCACCCCAATCTTGACCACCCTAGATTTAACCAACGATTTTGTTCTAGAATGTGCCACCTCTAGGACAAGTATTAAGACTATTGTCATGCAAGAAGAGCATCCCATTGCTTTTGAGAAGATAAAAATAAAACTCAAGAGTAACTCAAGCCCAATCCACTCACAACAATGAAGTGTTGCCATTAGATAGAAAATATATTATTGCTATAGACGGGCCTCAAAATCAACAACCAAAATTGCGGTGCTCAAAGGCTTTTGAAATAGTTCAAACATATTTTAGAAACCTAATAAAATATATGCTGCTAAGCAAATGCCTGATGTCATGAAAAAATATGGCTCACGACATGATGAATAGTTACTTTGACCAAACTGTCAAAAATTCAATATTTTAATGAAGATACATTGGCTACAAAGCATCTACATTACATGGATTTGCAGGGTATATGTTTTATCCAATGTTAAACCTCAACACTCAAAATGCTAACAGTCCTCAAATTTTCAAAGATATCAATCCTGATTCCTAACTTGTTTCATCCCAAACGAAAGAGAAGTCTCAACCTCCTACCATCCAAAGCTTTCTTACCTTGGAAAAGCAAAAATGCATTGATCTCATGTTTTTTAAATGTAAGACAATAAAGTCAAAGTTAAGACTCGTCTTGGCATATGACTGCATGTGGCTGAAGAATCAAGAGTTGATTCAGACTCGACTTGGGAGTTGATTCGAGAACAACTAGACAAGAAAATGTCTTGGCATCTGACTGCATGTGGCTGAAGAATCAAGAGTTGATTCAGACTCGACTTGGGAGTTGATTCGAGAACAACTAGACAAGAAAATGCATCCAAAACGTTCTGGAAATATGGCACCCTTGCAGTGCTGTTCTCCAATTCTCTCAATTTTTCTGATTTAATCCAAGTTTTACATGTTTTTTAGGTACAAGTTTACTTTTCTAAGCTTTCCAAGTTTTTTATGCATGAACTGATGCTTGATGGACTTTCCCTATGTTTTCTCAATTTAGCTGGTTTTCCAAGTTGATGACCTATGCCAATTTTGTGTCGATACCAAGTTTTGCAACACTGTATCCTGACTCCGATGTCTTGCTATCAGTCAAAGTTAATAGAAAAATGGTGAAAAATCCACCAGCGATAACTGATGTTGGCATGGTGTTGGTGTGCTCTGCTTATATTTGTCAGATGAACTTCATCTGCTAGAAGGTTAAAGCATAAATCTATGCAGAAAACGGTGAAAATGACTTGTTTTTTAATCACTTTTTAATTCATTTTGGGTTTTACCTATATGCGATTGCAGAGACAAGTTGGCAGACTCGAGTCTGCAATTACAAAACCTTCAAGAAGAAATACTTTTTGTATAACTCTGGCATCTGAAATCTGCTTTTCAGTTTAGATTCAGCTCTCTTCCCATACTCTACATTCTAAAAGGCCTGGAACTGTTGCACAGATGTAACCGTGATGCTCATATTGCCAAAGCCGGTATTAAGTACTAAAAATACAAGATTGCTTCAATTCACAACATGACCATGCCATGTAACCAAAAATATCAAGATTTCCATATCACATAACTATATCTTGGGATGTTAATCATCGGAAAAAATACAGAAGCAGGGGATCTTGTGTCTATATCAAAGAAGGAAACAATTATATAAGCAACTTACCTTTACATTTAGTTTTTATTATCCTTTAAGAACTAGCAGGTCTACAGTAAATCTCCTCTTCGAATCAGACTAAAAAATGAATTTAATGAGAGATTGACCAGAATGTTGGGTTTTTAATGTCAAGAAATCGTGTTTAACTTTATATTTACTTTCCAATCTCCTTTGATACATACATGATCTGTAGGATCTCTTCCCTTAAAATCTAAATTTTCAGATCAAAATTCAAATATGAATTTATATCAAGGATGTTCGATTTTTGAGATTATCCAATAGACCTCACTGTGACGAGAAGAAAAGAAAAACTCACCCTTGCACAACCTTTATTTCTGCGATTAGGGAGGAATACTTGAGAATTAAGATATTTTTTTCTTAAAATTTAAACTTCCACAACAAAAGTGGAAATGAATTTAAATTAAATATGGAGGTTTGTTAATATCCTCAAATAGAACTTGCTGAACAGTGAAAAGAGAATAAAGGATAAAATGATACTATACAATTTGTATGTTTGTCAAGCATCTTGTCAATAATTTATGTTTCCCGTTGTGGCGCGTTGTCAGGGGCCCATTTCCAGAAATGCCTCTTGACACTAATTGCTTTCTCTCTAATTCCAGAAGAAGAAAATGAAATTCCATGGTTGCCATTCATTCGTCCGTCCTCATCTTCATCCGTGAAAAAATCCGACTCCGGCAAGTCTGCAACGACTGCATCCACCTTATGAACAACATAGCAGGTGAGCAGTCCCGGATAGGACAAGGAATCTCGTTCTTCCACCTCCTTCTCATAAGAATCCATCAACAATTCAATCTTATCGGGAGAACCCAGAACGAGGCCGAGCTCTTCACAAATTCCCCTCCTGCATGCCTCCTCCACGGTTTCCCCAGCTTTCATTTTTTCCGACAGGGGACGGTTTCTGACCCTGTTGCTTCCGTCGCCCATTTCCTGATGAGACTCTAATAAAACCTGACCGGATTTGTTCCTTATGTTCACGCTGACCACATTTACAGTGCGCTTGGGAGGGCAAGAATCCTCGAGAGTGATTTCCCCTTCAGCCAATTCAACCCAGAGGTTTGTTACATTCTTGGTCCCGGGTTCGACCCCCCACATGTCCAAGCGGGTAGAAATCATGCGTGTGTTCAGCCAGCGAGCGAGGCCCTGAGCGGAGCCTATGTCACAGGGTTCTGCATACTTGGGTGGAGTCGAGAGGCCGTGGTCTCGAAGGAGTCTTCCAGAAGAAGAAGACATGGAATGACGAGAGTAGCTCTGCAGGCCCAATGTAGTAGTAATGGATTTTGAGGGAGAAACGCGGGATTTTAGTTTCAGACAGGGGATTGAGGATGATTTGAAGACAGGCAGGCAAAATGGGGAAATGAATTGGGGTGTCGAGGCAAATATGAGGAGGGATATTAATGAAAGCGTACCTTGTGAAACTCTGAAATCGATGTTCGATAATACCATTGCTTGCTTTTATCAACTCCCTTTACGCATTTCAAGCTCATCTGCGGTATTGTTTTGAACACCATATATCATTGAAACTGGCATTGAGAGGATTGGGAATTTTCAAGTCGGTAGGAACTGAGAACCAAATTTTCTGCGAATCTACGCAGAAATGTGTTGAAAATTGAATTTACTTGAATATTGTCGGGCAGAATCTACTTAAGAATGTGGTGGGAATCAAATCTACTTATAGATTTACAGTAAGTCAATCACATGGGCTAAGTGTTGGACCCTACGTCTTGCATTCTTCCACGTAAACTTTCTTTTTAATATTTTAAATTTATATTTTAGAATGTAATTTTTTTATATTAAAGTGTTTTTAATTATCGAAATTTTATTTTTTTTTATATATAAACGTTTTTAAAGTTAATTGGTTAAAATGGTGGTTACCAAACTTTTCTATATTGCTGTAAATAAGTTCCCACATAAGAAGGATTTATTTTAACTACCCGATAATTTGATGGTTTTATTTTAAAGTTTAAAGAGGTGTAAATCACATGAAAGTCAAAATTAGAATTTCAACAGGTATTTCTGAAAGTTTTAGAAGTGATATCAGGGTCAAGTAAAGTTGCCCATTGATCTGATTTAGAATATTAGATTGTTGTGTTAAGATCCTCTTCATATTAGAAACAAAATGCTTTCAATGTGCTTAAGGATTCATGAATTTGTGCAAGTGAAAAAATGAGTTTTTATGTTAATTTTATGAGCAATTAAACATAAATAAGAGACTAAATAGCAGCATAAACATGTACAAAACATCATCAAAAAAACATTACAACAGGAACATGATAAAGGAATTCACCCCTCCTGGGCTACATCTCTTTGGTTTAGCTTCCAATGGCTTGGGCCTCTCTATTATGCTCAAAAGTGTAAAAATATGTGTTTACAATGCTCAAATGCTTCTGAAACCTGCTCCAATGAGTCCAGAATATCAAAAAATGGCTATCTAACCTCTTTTTGCATCCAATTTGGTGAAAAACTGAAGAAGTTATGACCTCTCCTATTTTTCCCAATATTCGCTCCACAAATTGCACCAATTTTGACATGATCCTATAATTTCACTCCAAAAAGCGCTGACTAAGCGAAAAGTTCGTCACACGGTAGCCATAAGCTATCGGCACCAACAACTCCATCGCAAATCGCAATCGGCGAGAACTAGCGGGTCTTATGGTTTGTGAACGCAGCGTGGGCGATATGCGATTACGATAAACGATGGACCCAACAGAACTATCAACTGAAACCCATAATCTTATCGCTCCAAGATCCATCGCAAATCACAATCGGTGAAGTCAAGGGGTAACATATATATGGGACTCTGCACTGTATGATCTGCGATTGCAATTATAACATCACAACTCGGTATGCTAGGGGCCAATTTCTGTAGTACTTCCTTTCTGCGATGTGTGATTGTGATTATCGCATCGCACCCTGGCTTGTTCTAGGGTCAATTCTTTAACACTGACCCACCTGTGATATGAAATTTGCGAAGTGTGAGGCCAATGGCATTCTGCCACTTGGCGCTTCCCCATTTGCTGAAGAGTCATGCCACGTCATCTTCTCCTGCCATCTATCCAAGTCAAACCTTAACTTTGACTTGCTCTAACTTCTTCATATGAGCTCGGATTCGAGTGTCGTTCACAACATTAGAATCGGAATGACGAGCACTTCGATCTGAAGCTAAGTTTATCGAGATTCTACCACTTTGAGTTTTAAGCCTAATTTTGAGCACCTTATCACTCCTCCCCACTAGAAACCTTTTGGACCCCAAAAGATCACTTTTAATTGCCCATCAAGTGATGGTACAGTTCCCTCACCTTTCCAACCTCGATCCATTTGGCTTTTCAAGGATTTGTACCCTTAAGCCCCACTCGAAGATAATCAATACTTCCCCTTTTTGATGTCCTTGTTCTTCTGTCAAGTATAGTGTCTTGTTGAAACTCATCAAAGAATTATGGAGAAAAGTCTTCAATAGATGGAATTTGAATATTTTCTCCTTGAACTTCAATCAAAGGAGGCCCATACAACCTTAAATTATCAACATTAACAATAACATAAATTTGCATATATGAAGGCAAATCCAACCTGAAGGCATTGTTACCAATTTTTTTCCAAAATTCTGAATGGGCCATATCTAATTGGTTTTAACATTTTACCTTCTCCTTCGAGCCTCTCTTTGTTAATGTGAAGCCAAACTTCATCACCAACTTGGAACTTGTGATCTTGACGATGCTTGTCATGCCTTGCTTTGTACTTGCCTTGGCTTTTGTCAAGCTATTCTTGAACCTTTAGGTGTACTAATTGGATTTGTTCAATGAACTTTCTTGCTTTGTCTATGTCGTTATGACCTTCAATAACAACATCTTTGCCAAAAATAAAATCCAAACAAGATTTAGGCAAGTATCCCAAGCATGCCTCAAATGGCGAAGTTTGAGTTGAAGAGTGTTTGGCTCGGTTGTAAGCATGCTTAATATAGTGCAAATGTTCATCCCACAACTTAGGATGCTTGCTGCAATACCCACGAAGACGATGTATCATTAATTTGTTCAGCACTTCTGTTTGACCATCTGTTTGTGGATGAAAAGTTGTACTCTTTTTCAATTTGGTGTCCATGAATCCCCACAAGCTTGACCAAAAATTCCCAACAAAGCGAAAATCTCGATCACTAATAATGGATATAGACAATCCAAAATGCACCCAAACATTCTGAAAGAATAACTTAATAGTTTGTTCAGTTGTAACTTGCTTTTCACATGGCATCAAAATACACATTTTGCTGAACCTATCCACAACTACATACAAACAATCATGACCTCTTTTTGACAATGGAAGACCTCCTACAAAATCCATAGAAACACTCTCCCATAGTCGTGAAGAAACTGGAAGTGGTGTGTACAATCCTAACTTCCTATTGCTAGGCTTATTGATTGCACATAATGAACATCCTTTAATAAAACGATACACACTTTTAAGCATACGAGGCCAATAACAATACCTCTGGAGATGTGCCACCGTCTTACTTACACTGAAATGAACAGCAATAAGAGAAGTATGTGCCTCCCTTATGATGTTAACTCTTTCTCCCTGTGGAATACAAAGCTTACCAAGATGGTACAACAAGTTATCATGCAAATGATAATCCAATTCCTCTACTTGGTTACCTTGACTCAAGCTTGCATAAACATTTTAAAAGTCATTATTTAACGCATATTGCTCAATATAACTTTCATGTAAAACATAATTATGCTTGAGAAAAGTAGTTGCACTAACAATAGATCTAGAAAGCATATCAACAACTTTATTGTAGATACATTTCTTATACATGATTACCAAGTGGAATTGTTGAAGAAAACCCATCCATCGGAAGTGCCTTGATTGCTGCAACTTTGATTGAGATTGCAAGTATTGCAAATGGTTGATGATCAGTGTGAATGACAGTTTCCTTACCCATCAAGTAGTGTTTCCATTTTTTCACACTTTGCACCAATACATATAATTCCTTGTCATATGTAGGATAGTTAATCATTGCACCATTAAAAGTTTCTGAATGAAAATAAATAAGCTTACCATGTTGCATTAGGACTGCATCCAAAGTGTAGTCACTAGCATCAGTCTGAATCTCAAATGACTATCTCAAGTCTGGAAGTGCAAGTACTCAAGCTGTACAAATCTGTTTCTTCAATGTATCAAAGGCCTTTTGTTGTTTGCCTCCCCACTGAAAAAACCTTTTGCACACTTGTCAACGCATGCAAAGGAGCGGCTATAAGAGAAAAAATAGCAATGAATTTCCTCCAATATTGGGCCGCCCCCAAAAAACTTCTTACCTCAGTAACTGTTTTGGGCCTTGGCCAATTCACAATGACATCAACCTTGGAGGGATCTATTTTCAACTCACCTCCTCCAACAATATGACCCAAGTAAACTAAAGAAGTTTTTCCGAACTCTCACTTTGACATCTTAAGATATAACTGTTATTTTTTCAAGACATCAAGTACTTCTCTTACATGCATGACATGTTCATCACGAGATTTACTGAAAATTAAGATGTCATCTAAGTAGACTATGACAAACTCATCAAGAAATGGCCTCAACACATCATTCATCACACGCATGAATGTAGCAGTAGCATTACATAAACCAAAAGGCATAGCTAGCCATTCAAACAATCCTTGTTTTGTTTTGATAGTTGTCTTCCAAATGTCTCCTTCAGCTATTCTAATTTGATGGTAGCCACTTCTTAAGTCCAAATTAGTAAAGTACTTTGCATCTTTCAATTGATCAAGTAAATCATCTATTCTAGGCAGTGGGTAGCGGTTCTTTACCGTAATTTTGTTCAATGCAAGAAAGTCCACACACATGTGCCATGTTCCATCCTTCTTTGGCAGCAAGACAATAGGTGAACCACATGGCAAGGAAGATGGTCTAATGATCCTTTATTCAACAACTCTTGAATTTTCTTCTTAATTTATGCGCTTTCCATCACTGACATCCTATATATGCCAATGATAGGAAGAGGACAATCTTGCTGCAACTGTATCTCATGTTGGATTCCTCTCTTGGGAGGTAATCCCTTTGGTTCTTGAAACATCTCATCATATTGGTTAACTACGTCAACCAATTCAGATTTCAAATTTGAATCAAAACCTTTAAAAGCTTCATTATCAACATCATTTTGGGTTTGATCATTAGAAGCACAAAATTCTTGCTCGAATTCACTAGTCTTTTCATCTTCATTGCATTAACAAGCAAAAGATTTATTTTGTTGCTATGAGCTCTCACAATATATTCTACTCCATCTTTGAATAAATGATATTTGTTTTCGTGTTTATGGAAGATAGCTTTTTTGTCATAACGGTACGAGTTGCCCAAAACTATGCCACAGATATCTAACGACACAACATCAAGCTCCACTTCATCTATGAAATTTGGAATAATGGCAAATTTCAGTTCACACTTTCTAGTAACTTGCAATTGCGCATTGTCACGCACCCATCCAAGCGGGTATGGTTTATGATGTGGAACAGTTTCCAAGTTTAAACTTTTAACAATGTTTTCAAAGATAAGATTGGCTTGAGAGCCACTATCGAAAAGTGTATCAATATTGTTATGTTTTGAGATCACCCTTATGTGAAAAAATTATATTCTCCTCTTTTCGTTTGGAGTTTCATTTCGTGAGTTTGAAGAACTAGTGCTAACAATGAATTCTTTTCCTTTTAACCCCATGGTTGTGATTTTAGTTTCATCACCCGAATCGGATCCCAAATCCTGTTGAGTGGTTACAATTGTCTTTTGTTTTCCCTTGTTGTTGTTTCTTTTTGGTTTCATTTTGGGATGAAGCTTCCAACAATAAGCTTCATCGTGACCCTCCCTGGAACAATGTTTGCATGTAACTTTCTCTCCTTCTTTTTTAATAGATGCATTTTTCTTTGCCTTCCTTTTGAGAGCCTTTTCCTTTCCTTTACTCTTAAATGCCTTTTTACTACCTTCTTCTAGGGTGTTTTTCCCTCTTGCCTCAAGATGAGTGCTTGCACACACACATCATCTAGATTATTGGGATTAAACATTAAGATAGTATGCCTAAGGTCACTGTGTAAACCCCTTATGTATTTCAATAATGTGTTCTGTGATTGCAAATCTACACCTAACATAAAAGACCTTTTTTTGAATTCTTGGGTGTAATATTGCACATTTTGACCTTTAAGTTGTCTAAAGCTTTTCCAATTCATTATGGATTTCTTCATATAAGCTAGAGGGTAGAATTGTATTTTGATTGCAGCAATGAAATCATTCCAAGAAATTGAGATCTTAACATGGTTTTTAATCTCCTCTTGGGTCTTTGATTCCCACCATACTAGTGTTGCACCCTCCATTCTCAAGGAAGCTAACTGAATCTTTATGTCATCCTCTTGAAGTTTTTGAATCCTGCAATAGACCTCCAACTGATGAATCCAATTACCAAGCTTCTTTGCATTCACTTCACCATTATAAATGGGTAGCTCAAATTTAACATCAAATTTTAAAAAAGATGATTTACCAGTTCCTTTTGAAGTATGACGATGAGTATGAGTAAGGGTTGTGTTAGTGGAAGAGGGTGAAGATGGTTATGAAGAAGAAGATGAAGAAGATGGTGGAGAGGGTGGAGGTTTGTCTCCATTTCCATTACCTCCTCCTGAAGATCCTTCTCCTTTGGGAGGTTTGGAACTTTCCCCTTGCAACCTGGTATTCCTCTCTTCATAGAGGACCTTTACCATGTCTGTCATATCAAAGAAAGCCTTTCTGAAGGCCTTCTCATCTCTTGTCATGTTTGTAGGTTCTCTTTCATGAGACATGATCTCTGGAGTCTCAACTACAAATCGAGGCTGAATTGGTGTTGGAGATTGTGGCAACCTTGCTCTCCTTCCCCTTGACCCAACTTCAGGGCTTCCAACCAGCGTCCCTTCTCCTTTTTTGAGTTTTAACCTTGTAAGCATGACATAAACTTGCAAATAGTTAAATCCTACTTTCACAAAGAAAACCTAGATCCTTGATACCAAAAATGATCTGATTTAGAATATTAGATTCTTGTGCTAAGATCCTTCTTAGATTAGAAACAAAATGCTTTCATTATGCTTAAGGATTCATGAATTTTTACAAGTGAAAAATGAGTTTTTATGTTAAGTTTATGAGAAATTAAACATAAATAAGAGACTTCAACAACAAGATAAACATGTACAGAACATCATCAAAAACACATTACAACAAGAACATGATAAAGGAGTTTACCCCTCCTGGGCTACGTCTCCTTGGTCCAACTTCCAATGGCTTGGGTCTCTCTATTATGCTCAAAAGTGTAAAAAGATGTGTTTACAATGCTCAAATGCTTCTGAAACTTGCTCCAATGAGTCCAAAATATCCAAAAATGACTATCTAGCCTTTTTTTCTATCTAGTTTGGTGGATAATAGAAGAAGTTATGACCTATCATAGTTTTCCCAATATTCGCTCCACAAATCACACCATTTCCGGCATTATCCTACAATTTCACTCCAAAAAGCACTAACCAGGTGAAAATTTCGTCACATGGTGGCCATAAGCTATTGGCACCGACAACGCCATCACAAATCGCAGTCGGTGAGAACTGACAGGTCTTATGGTTTGTGGACGCAGCGTGGGCGATATGTGATTGCAATAGACGGCAGACCTGACGGAACTATCAACTGAAAACCATAATCTTATCACATCCAGGATTCATCACAAATCGCAATCGACAGAGTCAGGGGGTAGCATATATATGAGACTCTACACTGTGCAATCTGTGATTGTGATTATCGCATCGCAACCCTGTATGCTAGGGGCCGATTTTTGTCTTTTGCAATGTGCGATTGTGATTATCGCATCGCACCCTAGCTTGTTCTGGGGTCGATTCTTTAATGCCAACCTGCCTGCAATATGCGATCTGTGAAATGTGGGGCCAATGGAGGCCTGCCACTTGGTGCTCCCCCATTCGCTTAAGAGTCCTGCCATGTCATCTTCCCCTGCCATTTGTCCAAGTCAAGCCTGAACTTTGACTTGCTCTAATTGCTTCATATGAGCTCAGATTCGAGCGTCGTTCACACCGTTGGAATCAAGATGACGAGTACTTCGATCCAAAAATAAATTTATCGAGATTCTGCACTTTGAGTTTTGAGCCCAATTTTAAGCACCTGATCACCCACTGTCTCCTACCCTTGTTGGTATATATATTGACAAGCTTGAGGAGTGGTTAAATTTGCAAGGGGGTGATGGTATCTATTTGGGAAAGTTTGTTATAAGGCTTCTTTTGTATGAAGATGACCTTATTTTGATTGCTAAATCAGCTCTTGGTTTGCAAGAGCACTTACTATCCCTTAAGCATTTTCGTAGAAGTGTGGGTATGCAAGTCAATACTAGTAAAATGAAAGTAGTGGTTTTCTCTTAAAAAAGAAAACATAACTAGCATAAGTTCTACTTTGAAGGCAACATTCTAGAAGAAGTTGTGGATTACAAATACCTCATAATTGACTTTAACAAAAATCTAAGCTGGGATGGTTGTAGAAAGAAAATAACTTTGGGGGGTTGGAAAGCATTCTATGCTTTTCAAAATAGGTATAGAGAGGCAGAGTTATGGGACTGAAAAACCATTAAAACTATTTTTGGGCTTCTAGTGATTATGGTGATTCTCTATGGTTGTGAACTATGGGCCAGTAGTACATCTGACATGCAATGGAAACAAATTGAGAAAATTCAGAAGCATGTGATACAAGGGTTGCTCCTATTGAAGCAATTGTTATGGTGCGAGTCATAAGGTATTTAAAAAAATTTGAGCAAATTGAAGAGGGTAGATGGCCTAAGGTTGTCTTTAATGACATATTGTGCAACTGAAAAAAGACTTGGATGCAACAAAATAACAAATGGTTTAGTAAATGGGGTATTTGCTTGACCATGTGTCCCACAAACATCAAGGAGATAGAAACTTTTGTTATGGATAAGTTCCACAAGCATACTTGGGATAAGGAGCTAGAAAGAAAGAAAAATTACTATATTGGAGTGTTTAATCCCACTCATAGTCATCAACCAAAAGCATACATAGAGGCCAATATATCTTGGAGAGCCAAAATTGTTATTTCTTAGTTAAGGACTAATTCTCATCAACTCTATTATGAAATAGGGCGCTGGAAAAGGCCAAAAGAAGTATGGGAGGAAAGAGTATGCATTTTTTGTTCTTCCGGAAAAGTGGAAACAGAAAAGCATTTCATTTTAGAATGTGAGGCCTTCAAAGAGAACAGGGAAAGTTATGCAAATATGCTTGCAGCTAGCTCTTGGGATAATCTATTTAGCGAGGGGTTTATCGAGACGCTGGGAGTATTTGTTGTGAGGCTTCACAGAAGAAGGGCCAAATACATCAAGTAGATGAAGAAGCAATCTATCCCATAGGCTATATTTAGCCTCATGGACATTAAAATAATTTTCTTTCTTTATTTTCTAAGTCCCATCAAATTTCTTTAATTTAATATTGTGAACGTTTAAATCTTTTGGAGACCATCCATAAATAACTCTATTATTAGATTTAAATTTACTAAACAAATACTTATTATTAAAAAGTTAGATACTACTTTTACTTTCACGAGTATTTTTAGTCACATTATCAATTTTAGGGTGTCTATGATATAGGGTAGTATGATCTAAATTGTTTTGTCTTCTTCTCCATTTCTTTCTTATTTTCATTCATAATTTGTCCCATATCCCTTTTAAGTGATTCTTGCATTTATTACAACTCAACCATTTTTAAAGTATCACTTATTTCCTTGACTTGAATCTCCAACTTGGATGCCTAGTGTTGCATGTCTTCTGTTTCTTCATGAGTCGTGTTTGAGCTCTCTAGAGTTTAGATGGTGAAGTAATTTTTGTAAAACCCTTTGAGCCATGAAAAGTTATTGTGTTTCGAGAATAATGAATCATTAGGTGATATAGCTCTTTGATATACATGTGAGGTCCAACAATAGTACTCAGCCTAATATCCTAGGGTACTAACTAAGGAGGCTCAACCATACCCTTAGTCGTACTACAGGTATTAGAGAGTGGCTCCCTTAGAATTTTTCTCGATGTACTATAGCAACATGATGACTAGTTAGCTTATCTTAAGCTATGTGACTTCCTATATACCCAAAGGTACATGGAAGTGATATTTTGTACATAAGCATTTGATGTGGTACTACTCAAACGGGGACCAACAAGGATTATAGGGTTTCCAACCAAGTGAAACCGTGTGTAATTCTTACTTATATTCTTCCCCAACAACAATTTTACTTGTTGAATGATAAATGTTATGTTATTTAAAGATGAAGGAACGTGTCTCTAAAAAAATTAAAAATGAGCTTGTTATTCAAATAAAAAATCTCAAAATCACCTAACAATAACTTGTAAATGGTAGGTCCCCTAATGGAATGTTAGAAATGGGACAATTGAGTGGGGTGCAATGTTGTCATCCCACCCACTATAAGAGGAGGGAGAGGTGGCATCACCACCCACCATGATAATTAAAATTCTCATCCCATCAACCTTGGGCTCCATGGATATTTACTCCACCTCCATGTCAACAACCATGTCTTTCTAGTGTGGGTTACTATTGTACATCTCTCAGTACATGCAAGGATTTTGGTTAGTTAAGCTACATCATCCTCAAATGTTAGTTGTCTCAGTTGAGCCAGGTCTCACATTACATATTGCTCACGTTTGGAGGTGGGAATTAGTTATTTCACTTAGTGTCATCACCCTGCACACAAGGCTCGTTGATTATGACTTGCATACATAGTCTCATTATATATTTTGGTTTATTATGACAAGGTCTTTCCCTACTCCACCATCTTGGCTTTGCTTTCTACTAGTTTTTTATTTTTTCTTAGCTACACCTCACCCTCTCTAATAGAGACATTGGCTTCCCCCATTGGCTTTGTGGAGATATTTAGGTTTCCTTAGATCAATTGGGCTCCTCCCATTCCCTCATTATTTTCCTCATCTAAACTTCATTCTAACACCTTTATGTTTACTCCCCGTATCTTCAAGCCCTCATAGAGTCTCCTAAGCATTAGTTCTCCCTTTGTTTTTGCTTGCTTACTCTTCCTCACTAGCATCGCTCTCTCTGAAACCCTTCTTTCTATCATTGGCTACTCAGTGTCACCCTCTCTCCTTGGCCAAGCACAGCCTCTCAAGCCAAATTATACCCACCATGTCGAGGTTGCATGCTAGAATGCATCAAGGAGCATATTTTTATCATGAGTGACGAGGCTCTCATGGCTAGCAACAAGTAGAGAGCTTCACCACTCATTTTAGGGAATTTACTATATTACAGATACAAGAGGCGATTCCTCAAGTGAATAAGACATCATGGACTAATTGTAATGCCTCCTCCCACATTTAGCCAAATTCAGAAGCTCCCCATGGTAAACATGAGATGAGTGTCACTATGACCTAACTCAACCTCCTAGTTCCAGTTAAGGAAGTGGGGCCTACAAACTGACCGCAAAATGACATCGTACAGGGGACTACAGATCACCCTAGAGCTGAATAAACACCCCAAGTGGTCAAATCCTGAGTTGGAACCTTATTTCACTGACTTAGACCTATAATTGCGCCCTCGACACTGCCTGCATACAGTTGTGAGCCTCCAACTGCACTTACAAACCTTGCTCCATGCGGTTATGACCTCAGATCTCAAGTTTTGTGCCGGTGGTCTTGGGATCTGAGCCATTTTTCTAGGCTAGTCTCCATACCACTGCCCAGAACTTCTTATAACTTTCTAGAACATATTTCTCATAATGACAATGCTAATCATTCAAACTTGAAGGCAAAATTGCCTATAACACACTAGACATTTCGTCAAACACATAGAAAACATGTAAGCTACAGGTCATGAATGCATATCTAATCATAAATTGATAGTCTTCACATGAGAATCACCAAAAAGGCTTTATGCCCTCTCCACATACTACAACAACAATTATTAGTCCATGCATCCATCAACCATTCATATATTCATCAAATCATGTCAAGATCCATAGTTAAAATATATCATATAACCAACATATAACTAGCATAAAAATGATGGCAACTCAGCCATAATATCACCCACATAATCACTACAAGTATACATGAATCACAGTAGAAAAATAGCTCTTATTAACATGTCAAAATACCAACCAAGTCATGTACTTCCACGTACCACCCGACCGTAGATTGGGTTGAACCAAATCTCTCTTTCATCCAATCACCCCCACGCCAGATTCTAAGCATGAATGTGGGATCTCATGGAATAAACCAAAACAAAACCAAACCAAGGCTTCCAAAGGCCAAGCCACCTCAACCCTCAACCACGGTGATTCCACCTCTACAATCTGGAATTCACTAACACCAACTAGATAGGTCTTTACCCAAGTTGTCTAGGGCTCCAAGAACTAGTAACTCAATCTGCAACCTTCCAGGGCTCCAGAGCGTTTGCCCAACCTGACTCCAGGGACTAGCAACTCAACCCACCAAGGGCTCCAAAGTGTTTGTCCAACCCGACTTTAGGGGCTGGAAAATAAATCCACCAAGGGCTCAAGAGTGTTTGTTTGAACCTAGGCTATAGGACTAGTAACTCAACCCAGGTTGTTCCAAGGATTCCAATGCATTTGTTCCAACCCACAACCATCAAGAACCTAAGCACCAATCAGAAAAAAAACAAGTGGAAAACCCACAACACCATGGCTATCCAGGAAATAGAAAGGCAAGGCTAAAACCACTGTCGATCCAGAAAAATCCCCATGCCAATGACAACACATAACCAGAAAATCACATTCATATACCATGCATCCAAAAATCAATAAGGAAATCACACATGCAACTTGTTACCTGCAAAGCAATCCAATTGTAGTTGTTTATCCAACTATTTCCTTGTGCTTTCTTGCTTTCCTTTGCCTTCTTTCTCCAATCCGAGTGAATGTCGAAGTGCTCCAAGAATGCTCCAAGATTTATCTAATTGTGCAAGGGTATGAGAGAGCACAACTAAACTGACAGAAAGTTCCACTGACAAAAGTTAGCAACTAGTCCTTGTAAGCCTTTTTATCATTGAGGCCTCTAATTCTTCATTTTCCTTGTGTCTCTTCACCTTCCTTTTCTTCTATTTTCCTTTATTTTCATAATTAAATGTCATTTATT
The DNA here is from genome assembly GCA_000404065.3 of Pinus taeda. Lineage (NCBI taxonomy): Eukaryota > Viridiplantae > Streptophyta > Pinopsida > Pinales > Pinaceae > Pinus > Pinus taeda. The sequence continues at coordinate 64,104 of APFE030674268.1, read as the reverse complement.
ACCTCTTTGTCTTTGTCAATGCATTTTCCAATTTCCATAGCCATTAATTAATCCACAAGTGATGCTCATTATAATGTTTGTCCACTAGTCATCTTGTAATATGTGTCCCATGACCTTGGTCTCATATTATTTACATGGAAAATCAACCAAGGTTTGTTAAAAACCCCTCCCATTTGGGGGAACACCATCCTCGGTGTTCAATGACGTTGATAACCAACAAATCATATTGCCCATGGAGATTTATAACATGTATTTACAATGACAAACTATTGAAAACATGACAAACATACAACGTATGGGGTTTTATAAACCCAACTCGATGCAATATTTACAATGATATACACATACATACCTATGCACATTTGCTTTAACCAACAAATAAACATATTGTCTATGGAACTTTATAATCACACCTCGACACAATATTTACAATAATATACACATATATACATATGCACATTTGCTTCATCGAGAAAACAAAAGGATATGATACTTGTATCATCAACAAGGGAATCTAGAGGCTCACACTTCCACCCTACAAAGTAGTACCAGGATTCACCTACTTCCTAGGAAGTCCAAAATCCACCGCTAAAATCAAGGTCTGTATCCTATGTCCAACACCATAATTCGTATGCTACATGTTCTCTCAATGAACAATTGTTGGCTCATTATTTCAGGGCACACTCCCAATGTGTTTATGATTCCATATAGAAATGCTAATGACCAAAACAAATTCATTCCCCAGTCTTCCCTTCTCTGCTACACAATACCCGGGGCAATCCAGACACCCCCTTCCATGCAGTCACACACCTTCCAAGTTCCACTGGCATCCCCTTCTCTACTACAAAGTCCCTCGGGTGATCCATCCCTTAGAAAGGTTTCCTCGCATCAAAAAGTCCAAAAACCAAGGCATATCCCTGCCTCAAAACCATCATATCGGTCATAACATGTTCATGGAAATCAATGGACACTATTTGGTATGAGTGTCCCACAATGGCCCTGCTCCTGAATGCTTTACCATCATATTGTCGTATGTTCCAATTCCTTTCACTATTGTTATTAACACTCTTGCAACCAGTTCCAACCATGCAAACCAAACATTTCAACCACCAAAACCTAGGCACTTTCCATGCTTTCCTGTACCAAGCACATAATTTCCATTAGATTCAAAAGGATTTGAAATAAATTCAAATCATACCTCATTAGTGGCTCGCCAATAAGATACACCTGCAATTTTGTTTGCTTCCTGTCACAATAAGTCAAACCATCTCTTCAATCAAATCATCATATATAAATATATCACATCTGGTTAGCTCAAAACACAACCATCATAAATCAGAGTCATAGATCACATGCATAATTAAGACTGAAATAAAATATTGATACTTATCTTTCAAATGGTTATTTGCTTCTGCCTTTGTTCTTTTCCTTTTTGTACACACAAGATTGGTTGCCATGCTTGGCAAGCACCCAGTGTCTTTTCTTCTCTTCAATCACATACACATACACATAATATACATCACACGCATACACCCACATAAGGTGTACCACACAATACACACACTTACATGCGATGTGCAACACAATGAATACACATGTCATGAGACAACTACACAATACACATAACACAATACCATATGTACACAACACAACATATAGGACATGTACACAATACCACATGTATAACATGTAAACAACACCATGTGTACAACATGTATGCAACACCACATGTACAACATGCACACAACACCACATGTACAACATGCACACAATGCCACATGTATACAACACCACATGTACAACATGTACACAACACCACCTGCACAACATGTACACAACACCACATGTACGCAACACCACATGTACAACATGTACACAACACCACCTACACAACATGTACACAACACCACCTACACAACATGTACCAAACACCACATGTACAACATGTACACAACACCACATGTACAACATGTACACAACACCACATGTGAAAAACACCACTTGTACAACATGTGCACAACACGACATGTACATGACACCATGTGGTATTGACCTCATAGATCTGTTAGGGCTACTCTACCCACTTGATTCCTCATAAAACCAGGAACCTCTTCATGGAATTCACTTGCATAAGCAATCATTCCTCCACAAGCATGATCCCCGACGACCTTGTCAAACAACGACATACATACATACATGTATACATATATAGACATCAACATAATCATTATCACAACATAATTACCAAATATCATAAGGTCGAGATTAAGAGAACTCCCTTTACTTGTGCACAACATACACAACATTAAGAAAAATAGTTCCCGACATAACCAAGGCATCTAATGCCTCAATTCCATTTACTTCACCTTTCTTGTTAATGTTCTCATGATTGTCCTGCCACCGTCTAGTTACCCCAATGGACCCTATGAATCCAACTGATTGTCATATTCCTGTCTTCAGTTGCCCTTATACACGCATTGGGCTTTGTTTGGGTCTTACATCACCTGATGGGTTCATTCAGCTCCCCCCGAGCTCCACCAAATTTCCTCTTTCCCCAACCAATTCGCAAGACCCTCAAAACATAAAATGCAAGAACAAGAAACAAACAAGAAGAAAACCATGGAAAACTAATAGCAATACGACACCATAAACAAAGTGGCATGCCCATGCACCAAACGTAAACAAAACTGCAAATCAAGTGCAAACAAATCACAAAGCACTAAAATCACAAAACTCTCAACATACACCATGACTCAATCCCCATGGATTCCCAATCATTCCAAGGGAAATCTCAACCCGAGCCTTCCTCAAGATTCCATGGCAGTCTCTTTTGTCATGCAATTCCCTGCATCATACTGCCATAAACACACAATTGTCAGTGCATAAATAAACATCACAATATATCGGCCACCTTACCTTGTTGTACCCAGCACACTAACCTATAACTAAACACATACATATATCATCTCTCAAGGGACTCCAATTCATTTACGAATCCAACCATAATGTGACAATCTCGAGTTAAAAGTTCATGTAATAGAGTTAATAAAGGAAAAATTAAGACCAAGTCCACAGGACACGTATTCCAAGTTGAATGTTGGGAAAAACATCCTAGTGGGCATTACTTGTTGTTTAATATGGCTAAGGAAATTGGCAAAGGCATTGAAAAGGCAAAGAGACATTATTAGCTTTATTTATGAAAATAAATGAAAATACGAGAAAAGGGAGATGAAAGGTCACATGTTTTCATGAGGAGGAAATTGAAGGAAAATAGAGGAAGAATGAAGAAAATATGGACATCAATAATAAAAATGCTTCTGAGGATCAGTTTAGAGCTTTTGTCAGTTTGGATTTGGAATTTGCTTTAGAGAGAGAAGAGCACCAAGAGGAGAAAGAAAACAAGAAAGCAAAGGAATATCATTTTACTATCGCATCTGCACAAGCATAATGACACGTAAATATGAAGAGCTTACATGTCATATTTACATTTCATTATGATTTTATGATTTTTCATTATCACATCTACACAAGTCAGTCCATATTAGTATGACACAATATGATAAATATATTGACTCATACCTGAATATCATAACCATAACCATCTGCACAGGCCAACCCAGATTAGCACAATACATATAACATCGAGATCTTAAATGCAATGACCATAATCATCATGTGTATGACAACAAGGCATATAACAATAAGTTAACTACCATGCTTGACTATCTGATGCATGTGCATATGACCACACTGATCAACTAGCATCTATCATGCATGTAACCACAACAACAATAAAATGACAAGCATGTATATAACCATAATGCATATAACAACCATTAACCATCATACCCGCATGCCCAACATACAAACTTGTATGACAATCTTCTCTTACCCCAATGTCTAGTGGTGCAACCTCGCTCTAATAATCTGCATATCGTACTCCATCTCAGCTAACATATCAACATCATAACATACCAACATCATCATCATGACACAAACTGCATAATGACCACCACGATGCATGTCTAACCTACTATGCATACATAACCATATACATTTAGCCCATTGAATCCAAGTGTTTGAACCTGGAAGCTTTGATACCACCCTGTAACACCTCCTCCCACATTTACCAAATTCACAAGCTCGCCAGAGTAAACATGAGACAAGTGTCACTATGACCTAACTCGACCTCCTAGTTCTAGTTAAGGAAGTGGGGCCTACAAACTGACCACAAGTTGACATCATACAGGGACTGCAGATCACCCAGGAGCTGAAGAAACACCCCAGGTGGTCAATCCTTGAGTTGGAACCTTGTTTCACTAACCTAAACTTATAACATACCCTTGACACTGCATGCATGCGGTTGTGAGCCTCCAACCACACTCACAAGCCTTAATCCATGCAATTATGACCCCAGATCTCTAGTTTTGTGCCTAAGGTCTCGAGATCTGAGCTACTTTTCTAGGTTAGTTTCCAGACCACTACCCAAAACTTATTGTAACTTTATAGAATCATATTTTTCATAACAACAATGCTAATAATTGAACCTTGAAGGAAAAACTTGACCTAGACTACCTAGAACACACTAGACATTTCATCAAACACATGGCTAACATGTAAGCTATAGGTTATGAATGCATATATGCTAATAAAATGATTGTCTTCACTTGAGAATCACCAAGAAGGCTTTATGCCCTCTCCACATAGCTGCAACAACACTTATTATTCCATGCATCCATCAACCATTCATATATTCATCAAAGCATGTCAAGAGCCATAGGTAAATATATCATGTAACCAACGAATAACCAACATAGAAAACATGGCAACTCAACCATAATATCACCCACATAATCACTACAAGTATACATGAATCACAGTAGAAAAGTAGCTCTTATTAACATATGAAAATACCAACCAAGTTAGGGACTTCCACGTAGCACTCAACCATAGATTGGGCTGAACCAAATCTCTCTTTTAGCCAATCAAACCCACACTATATTCCAAGCATGAATGTGGGATCTCATGGAACAAACCAAAACAAAATCAAACAAGGGCTTCCAAAGGCCAAACCACCTCAACCCTCAACCACAGTGATTCCAACTCTATGGTCTGAAAATCACTAACACCAACCAGATCGGTCTCTACCCATCTAGAGCTTCAGGAACTAGAACCTCAACCCATAACCTTCCAAGGCTCCAAAGCATTTGTCCAATCTGGCTTCAGGGACTATTACCTCAACCCACCAAGGGCTCCAGAGCATTTGTCCCAACCTAGGCTCCAGGACTAGTAACTCAATCCAAGCTATTCTAGGGCTTATTGAGGATTTGTTCCAGCATATAACCATCGAGAACCTGAGCACCAATCAGAAAAAGAACAAGTGGAAAACCCACAACACCATGGATATTTGATCCAGGGGATCAAATTAGTGCTCAAAATTCAAAGTGCTAAAAAATGCTCGAAACCTGTATGATTGGATAGATCTCGGCGATCTAAATGCAACACAACTCATTTCACTCAAAACTGATATCGTGTTTTGATCGATTTGCCAAACAATTAAAATTTTAAAAGTTGAAGTTGCAGTTACACCCAGTCATCAGTTTGTACACTAATTGGGCAGGTGACTGTGTTTATGAGGACCTATGGCTGGATGACACTTGTCTCATTGTTATTGGCTTGTGTATGGTGATTTTTATTGGTTCATTGGTTGTTTTGCTGGATCAACGAGGGAGAGCCATGTGGGCCAATCGGTGGCCGCCACATGGCCTCCACTCATTTGTGTAAAAATTTGGTTTATGACCAAAATGAGCCTCCATGGGATTAGAACAACAGACCTCCGGAGTGGCAACACAATGCTCCACCATTATGCCACAAGTATTGCTTACTAACTATGGCAATGCAATGTTATTTAAAGTTAATGGTAGCACATATGGGGGAGAGGGTCGAGCTAAGCCCTAGCCCCTGGCCACCCCAGTGCCCACGGGACCACAGGTGGAGGGGCCAAGGGTCTAGGCCTTAGCCCAACCCACGACCACAACCCCATACACATAACACAGTCAGAGCCTAAGTCAAGACCAGAGTTAATTGGGGGCAAACCCCTAAGGGTCAGCCCTGGGCCATATGTGATGACATACGACCACACTGCCAACCTTAAATGAACCGCGGCTGTTAAATCAACCCTCACTACAGAGAAATCAGCACCAGGCATGGTCGTATGGGTGCGTGGTGACCACGACCTAGCCGTTAGGGGCCCAGTTAATGGGGGCAAGCAGTTAGCCCCAGCCCCTGGGCACATGACCCCCATGTGACCCTAATTTTTTGGAACTGGGCATTAGAGGACAATTTAATTGTCCTACAATTCGCTTGTCGAGCAGGATTGTAGGCCAGATTTGCGCATAACTTGTAACAGACATAACTTACTCAATTTTTGGCCAAATGAGGTGCATAAAGAACCCAAATGGGGTTTTTTGACAGTGATGAATCCATCAAAGACATCAATTTTGTTTTTTGAGCAATGTAAAAGCATGTAAGCACACTTTTGAGCACTTAATGAAAGAGGACCTGCATTGGAAGCTAGACCAGGATATGTAACCTAGGAGAGGGGTGAACTCCTTTATCACGTTTTGTGTTATGTGTTTTAGATATGCTAATTTTTTATCTACTTGGCCGTAAATTGTGGTTAAATTCACTTGTTTTATGTGTTTAGTAAATTGATCCTCTACCCAAAACACATAAATTTCACTTGCAATTTATTAAAAATCTTCAAGTTTACATATTCAAATCACTGTCTAAGAAATGGGAAGGCAAGGTTAAAACCATTGTCAATCTAGGCAAATCTCCATGCCAATGACAAAACATAACCATGAAATCACATGCATATACCATGCATACAGAAATCAGCAAGGAAATCACACATGCAACCTGTTACCCGCAAAGCAATCTAATTGTAGTTGTTGATCCAATTGTTCCCTTGTGCTTTCTTGTTTTCCTTTGCCTTCTTTCTCCAATCCAAGTGAATGTCTAAGTTCTCCAAGAATTCTTCAAGATTTCTCTAAGTGTTTAAGAACATGAGAGAGCAAAGCTAAACTAACAAAAAGCACCACTTGTTATTACTCAGGTTGTCCCTAGGCTCCTGTAGGGATACGACCGAGGTAACCACAAACCAGTCTTTGGATTGCAGGTTCTAGCCCACCTGCAATCAGAGAGGGCTCTCTCTTAATGATTTAAATTCGTTGATGATTAGGCTAGCTTTTGGTTCAGGGGTTTTTGTTTGTGTTTGGATGGAAGGAAAATGCTTTCAGGCAGAGAGGCAATTCATGAAGTGATAAGTTTCAAACCATTGGGCATGGAGTCATGGGTTAGGATTACCAGTGCGTTTTCTTGGTCACAAGAGGAATATGGAGCGGGATAGATGCATATAACACAACTTTCAAACTAAAGGATGATTGATATGTAAGGAATGAGAGGCACTTAAGAATCTCTCACTCAGCTTAACAGAGGGAAGGATGATCTCTATCTAGGGGCAATGAAGAATCCTTAACTGTCTAAGGTTAGGGCAAACATGAGCCATGTGGAATTCATATTTATGCCTAAACAGAGGAAAACATAAAGAAACAACAGAAATTGAGCATAGAGTGTATTTAAACAAATTCTAAGCTAATCTTCTTTTCTGCTATTTAGATGGTAACTTATGAATGGAAAACAGAGGTAAGAAGCACTTATTGAGTTATGCAATAGCACGAGAATTCCATAATCACTCTTCAACCGGTAAACATAGTGAACAATCCATTCTCCAAAGCTCATAAGCAGTCTTTGGTTATAGAAACTATCAGGTATTACAGTGCGAGTCTCTCCTGGAGCAAAATCAGCTAAAGATAGCTTGTTGACCAACCAACCAACCCTTAATATAGTATTGAGGGCTGTCTTTATAGTGCAAATATCTCAAACTTTTTATTACAATCGACCTAAAACAAGTCTGCAAAAAGAGCTTTCTAAACCTAAAATTGTGCCAAAATTAAATGCAGGTAAATATCTATTGAACTGTGTCAGAGGTAGCTGGATCAAAAAGAGTGCAATGTGGCCCTTGGTGTCTCGATGCAGCACTGCTGGAATAACTATGCTTTGGGAGTTGTAGTTCTGTTCTGGTGTGAGTTAAATGTGCAATAACTGTGATTTGAGAGTTTTGAGTGGCCTCACCCCTTTCTTTGACTTTGCTGGAAGGTATTTAATTTTCACCTACTTTGGGCCGCTGTTAAGATCTTCGCTGATACTCTTCGCCACTACATTGATGGTCTCCGCCACTTTCTGATACTTTTTGACGTGCTTTCTCTCTACAAATTTGATCTGATACTCTTTAATCTCTGTCTATGGTCTCTCCCTGTCTTCAAATCGATTTAATTTGGCAAAATCGGGCAATTTCGGGCTTTTTTGGTGCAAAACGGACCAAGGAATCAAAAGATTCCCCAATATGGCCTATTTCCCATAGCGATGCGTGCGCGAATCGCAAAACTGCTTCCGTTTCTCATTCCGGAGCTCCGAAGCTTGACTTTTGCTCTTGCGTGAATTTTTGGTTTTTTGGCTACTGACGTCATCATGACGTCAACAGTACGGCGGATGACGTCAACAGTTGGGTCCTTTGGTACGGGTGTGACGTCATCAAGGTGACGTGGTAGTACGGCGGGGTGACGTGGCAGGGATACATGGCAGGGTGATGTGGGCCGGGCGCAGGCTGGGTGAGGCGACGTGGAGGCGACGTGGCAGGGTGAGCTGACACTCATGTTACGTGAGGGGAGGGCGGTTTTGCTTGTGCATCAGACCGCCTTTGGTATGGAGGTGGTTTCTGTCAGGGGCGGCCCGATGCAATGGGAGGCCGCCACCTGTCTCGGTGTACGACGGTAAAACCGTCGGACGTCGGGTGGTAACCTACCACCATAATCGGGCGCGCGATGTGAACAAGGACCGTCGGATCTAGGGGAGGCGATCCGACGGTGGACGGAAAAAGGAGATGCGCGGGGTTTAGTAAAAGCGTTCGTGCGTTAAAGGCTTAATTTTTCCCGGCGTTGTGGGTTTTAAACTTTAGAAAATGGGCAAACTGTGTTTTGCGCGGTGGAAACTTATCAAACAAACATTAATAGTTTTCACAAAAGAATGCGCCGGGGGGGGGGGGGGTTATTAGCATTGGAAAGGGTTTCCTTAGTGTTGAAGGGGTCCAGACACTTGGGAGTGGAATTTTTTGCAGAGGGAGGGTTCTTACTAAGTCCAGGTGACTTAGTAATTTCCCAGTGAAGTATTTATGGTTATATTTCAACCAGGGGGAGGGGATATTTACATAAGGGGATTATCTACATAGTTTTAGTATGGGGATAGGGAAAATATAGGGAGTTAAATAATAGTGTCAGTAGTTAACATGGAGATGAAAAGAAAGCGCTAAGCTTCAGAGATCTTAGGCTTCAAAGGGGAGATAGAACCTTATAGAGAAAGTATGGATCCTCTTTGAGTGAAGGAGATCTTCACCCAGGCTAATGACATGAAAAATGATGAAACTAAGAGATATCAAGCAGATCTTGACCTATTTTTTGGGAAATTAGTTAATGATTTGGGGGAAATGGAGAAAAGGAAGTTAGTTATGCTTGTTTTGAGCTCTTTCACATAAAACTGCCTGGTGATTGTGCCCTGAGTAGAGATGACACCTTGAAAACATAGAATTGATCAGAAATCAAGATTCTGCAACCTCAAAACTACCTACCCAGCCTACTTACCTAACATTTTTTCTTCTTTTAGTTTGGGTGCACTTAGACTTGCAGACCCATCATTTCATTTTTTTCTTTTTATGCCTTCCTATCTACAAACTACCCTTTTTTCTTCCAAGGGCCCAGATTAAGCAGTTGGGCTCCTTTGATTCTCTACCTATCTAAGAATCTGCCAAGATTAAGCTGTTTGGACAGATTTTCATTCTCTATATTATAAAACAGGAAATTGAAACCTAGGGAGACCAAGATTAAGCTATTTGGACCTCCCTTTAGCTGAAAATTCTACAAAACTGGAATGACTTTTCAGAATTTGGAAAGCAGTTAGATGAACTCTGAGTAGCCTTCTTTGCTTGGTGACTGTTTAGCAAATATGGAGCATTGCAGCATGCAAAGTATGACATATTTGGCCTGTAAAATGTCAATCATGAAATATGAGTAACCTGCTGCAGCAGGAAGCTAACATTGGCTCCACTTGGGGATGACTTTTCCTTGTGAGAAGTCAAGAACAGCAGGTTAGATTGCCTTGATCCTTCTGTTATGGTTGTGCTTTGAACTTGTTAGTGCTGACTGTTTGATTGATTTGAACTTTTGGACTGGTAACAGCTCTTTCTTTCAATTGTGCTACTGTTAAACTGTAAAGCATTGTCTGCTTTCTTCTGTGTGCTTTAGCATCATGGATTCTTACAAAAATAAAATCAAAATGCTGATATATACAAACATTCTATGTACAGAATATAACACCGCCTGCTCTTTTCAATCAAAA
>APFE030674268.1:0-20400 GCA_000404065.3 Pinus taeda | reverse complement strand
ATAGTTCCTGCTTCCACTTGGAGAATGAAGATCTCTTACTCATCCCTAGTCGAAAATGGAGTGGCAAGTGTCAAAGGGGAAGCTTCTGGAAGATTCCATGATCTTCCACCTTGCATTTTGGTCCGTGCCATTTGTCCATTCCCGACCATCGCACCCTACAAAGGAGAAAAACAGTATGCATCGCACCCTGTACATTGGGAAGGTGATATGCATCGCACCCTCTGCATGGAGCTTTCAGTATGGTCCACTTTTGACCATTTATGAGTAGTTTTCAGTGGAGAACTTCGCCATTTATGAGAAGTTTTCAGTGGAGAACTTCTGGGAGATGATGTAATCAGTTGACCTTGTTCCTTTAGGCAGTGAAGCAACCCTCTTAGGGACTTAAGAGCCCTCAATTTATGGACATTTGTGATTGGGGTTGAAGTGCCCAAAAATGTCTATAACATCATCGGATCCGCGTTGATCGCCCCTGAGCCCAAAAGGCTCACCTGCCACTAGCACGAAATTAATTAAAACAAACGTGCTAGCCGTAGGGCAGAAAAATTGAAGAGAAATCTTCTTTCTTGAACGAAATTTTTGAGTTTTTAATCCATGAAAAGGAATTTAATCATTGTCAATAGTTGTTTTGTAGGAGATTTCGACAATATGGTCATTGAATGGAAGAAAAGAGGCCATGAGGCAGAAGATCACTAAGCAGCCCAAGATCCCGAATGCATCAATGCTTTGAGAAAATGTAGGCTATTGAAATTCTTCCAAATACCAGGACTCAGAGTTCAAAATGAGCTGCTACACTATCTAATCAGTTTATGAGATGTTGATCGAAAGATCTTCATCATTGGAGACCAATAACTAGAGTTGGAAGTAGTTGACATCTACTTCATTACTAGATTGTCTAGGAGAGGGGAAAGAGTCCAACTCTTTGGATCTCGCGATGGGGGTGAGAGCACCAATTCCTTAATCAGAAGGCATTGCCCGGGTGCAGAGAAAACAGTAAGCGGGAAAGTGAAGATACTAACCATCGACAATCTTCCTTTGAGGACAATTCTACACACCATGGCCCATATAGTTGGGTCGCAGGCTTTGCACGAGGTCTCAAAATCACAATTCCAGTATGCAATGGATTGAATTACTCCAAGAGTGTTCAACTGGTGTGAGGAACTGTTGTCCTACATGAAGAGACAACTGACCAAAGGCAAGTTGGGAAACTTCAAGCAGTTCGGCTTTGGTTACTTTCTTTTTGGAGCACGTGCCCCTTTTTCAGTCAGTGGACAGAGGTGCTCATCATGCTCCACAAGATCTGAGGCCACTCAGATGAAGTGAGATCATGCCTCGTGGAGGAGGGGGTCAGCGGATGCATTTACCTCCGCAGTTCTTGGGTTGGTCGTGCCGAAAAGTAATCGTTGTGGATGACTATGCTTATGCAAGCATGGACTTCATATGGGATCTAGATCTACCTCTACCACCGGGTGAACAGTGGAATGGTGGAGGTAAAACTTGTTTTTGAAAAATTTTCAAGTTTTATAAGTTTTTGGTTAAAGTGTATATGAGGGTTTACTTGTGGTAAATGTGTAGATGTGGGACTAGAAATTCCTTCAGGCATGTCACGAATAGCACGATGAGTAGCACGTCAGATAGAGGATGCTCCATACAAGGAAGGAGCAGATCCTATGGTAGAGATGGAAAAAAATATGGAAGTGATCATTCGAGGGATTCCAGAATATGCGACTATAGATGATGTGCCATTGCGATACCAAAGGCATACAATAGAGCGTCTGCGAGATTGTGTCTGCTTTTAGGCCGAGTGATTAGAGCACTCTCATGCTATCAAGAGCATCATGTGGGTGAATAACCTTTTCTAGTCATGTTTTTTACACTATGTAGACTTTGAAAGCCATGTCTCCCAGAACACTTATTTTTTGAGATTTTAATGGACATAATTTGACAGACGCGATAATTATATATATATATATATATATAATATATGTTTTATCTTCTACTTATGTGTTCATGTATCATGATGATGTGATTAGTTTTATAAGTTATGCAAATGTCTATCAAGAACATAATTTGCCAATGCATCTATTAATGTTTTCAAATTCTGTGAAATGTGTTGATATGTGATATAATCAAAATTTCTTTCCAGTAATCAAACACGTAGATACATATGCAAAATTTGTGGATTTCTTACTGAGTAATGATTATTTAATTGTAACACAACGAGTTGTGAATCCAACTTAACAACTAAATTTCTAATGCCAAGAGCAACTACTTTTGATAGCAGTTCAATAACTGCACTGTACTCAACAATATTATTAGTTGTTTGTCCCAGGCAAATACCTTGTAAATCGATCAACTCACCATCAAGGGCAAAGAGTGCCCAAGCTGTGGAAGATAAGCTTTGTGTGCTACGACAAGCACCATCAGCAAAACCAACATAATGGTTTGACGACATCTACAAATTGAGTGGAACATAAGATAAGCAGAAGGAACATGTCTGCAAAGCAAACAATCACACCAAAAAATAAAAACTGCACACCAATGAATTCACACACTAATGTATAAAAGTAATTACATGAAATTCACGCATAATACTTTTTCAGATAAAGGTCATTGCGGGGTTGTGATAATGCATTACCTTTGTAGTTAACTATCTCATTAGTGCCTTTTTGCAAGACACGTTTAACGATATATGGCCCATGCCACATTGGTTCGAACTTCCCAGCTCCCAACTTATCGTTGGCTTGGTCATACAACAAGACCAAGTCTCCTTCAGTGAAAATGCGTGGACAAACAGTTTGATCAAAATGAGATTTAACTCGTTTTTCTATGCCTCGATCACCATCGCTACAATATGACAAGTCTCATCAAGTTTCTTGAGATAAAGTAACTGTTCCTCTTCAGGTAAGGTATCTGGGAATAACTCGATAGCTAATTTCAACAAAGGAATTTCACACTCAATCGAGAGTGTTGCCTCTAAACCATAAACCAGCTGGAATGGAGTGAAACCAGTGGTTGTCTTAGTTGATGTTCGGTAAGCCCAAAGAGTTGAGAATAACATAAGATCCCAATCTTTTTTATGCTTCCCAATGGTTCGTTGAAGCATAGTAATCAAAAATTTATTATTTTCTTCAACTTGGCCATTGGCTTGAGGATAGTAAGGAGTTGAGATATCATGGCAATGACCCAACTGAGAATTTAGATCTGACATCATGTATTGACGAAAATGCGATCTGTGATTAGTGATAATGGCTTGAGGGACGCCAAAACGGGCTATGCCATGGTTAAAGAGGAACTGAGCAGCAGTGATACCGTCAGCATTATATGTAGGCATCGCCTTGACCCATTTAGTAAAATAGTTGACGAAGACGATGATATAGCCATGCCCCTTGGATGAGCGAGGGTTACATGTCATGAAATCTATGCCCCATTTAGAAAATGGGCCAACGGTAACGACTGGGTGTAAGGATGCTGGCAAGGCGCATTTTTTACAGTTATAAATCTGACATTCATGGCACTTTTGAATGACCATAATACAATCTTTGAAGATTGAAGGCTAGAAATAACCAGCACGAAGGATCTTCTGAGCAGTGGCATAACTTAACATGTGATCACCACATGCCCCAGAGTGGCATTCATTCAAGAATCGTTCATCCTCTTCAAGTGTTAGACATCTGTGAAGAACAGACTCAACACTGACTTGGTACAACGTATCACCAATAATCCGATAAGGTTGAGACTGATGCCGGATGCAACATCGGTCGGATCGAGACAACTAAAATTTGAAAATTTGGGTCTAAATATAAACAATGATATCTCCATACCATAGGTCGAGAGTGCTGCTGAGAAACAAAGTTTCATCAGAAATCTGCTCAATAAAATCAGTGGAGGTGGTTGCAAAAGGAAGGGCGTAGATCAATTTGGAAAAAAACGAGTGATTTATTGGATTTGGTGGTAGTAAACTCCAAATCAAACTCTTGTAGGATAACAATCAATTTAGATTATTTGTCCCCAAGAAACTAACAAGTCAAAATATAAGTCATGGGGTTATAATCGTAAATCACTATGATCTCCTGTAGAAGAATGTAATGGCGAAATCGTTGAATAAAATGGATTGCTGCCAAGGTAAGTTTCTCGACATGAGCATATCAAGTTTTAGTCTCAATGAGATTTGGACTCAAATAATAAACCACATGTTCATTTCCATTGTCATCATACTAGACTAGCACCATAGTAATGGTACTGTCAGGCGCTGCCAACTATAGGAAATAATCGCGATGATAGTCAAGGGGATCCAACAAAGGAGCACTAATGAGCATTTGCTTTAGAGCATCGAAAGAGTTTTGAGCAATTTCATCCCAAACAAATGGGATCCCTTTTTTGAGCAAGCGATTAAATCCCTTGGAAAGCACAGTGTAATTTAGGACAAAGTGACGAAGGAAATTAGCCTTTCCTTGCAAACTCTGCAATTGGTGCAATAATGAAGGAGGGGGTAGATTTACAATAGCCTCAACTTTTAGAGGATCGATTCACATACCCTTCTTTGGACACAACAAAACCTAAGATTTGACCAGATTCTACGCAGAAGACACATTTATGCAGATTGAGACATATATTATAGTGTCGAAAACGTAGAAAGATTACTCGAAGGTGGTCCGGATGGTTGCGATGCTTAGCAAAATGAGCTGGTAAGTTGTCAAGATAAGGTTGAAAAATGTGTTTAATATAATGAAAGGCATATGAAATTGCTCTTTGGAAGGTAGCACCAACGTTTTTAAGACTGAAAGGGAGCTTCTTATAAGAAAAAATCCCCCATGGGCAGATGAAAGTTGTCTTGTGTTGATCGGTGGGTAAAATGTTAATATGGTTGTAACTAGAGAAACCATCCATAAAAGAGAAGATCTCACTCCCATCACACTCATCAATGATTTGATTAATAAAGGGAGTAGGATAGTTATCTTTAGGACATGCACGGTTGATGTCGTGGTAATCAACACAAAATCGGATCGTTCCCTGCGTTTTAGTAACATGTATGATATTAGAGACCCAATCTGTCAATGGGATAGGGTAAATAAAACTAGCCTTTAGAAGTTTTTCAACTTCTCCCTTAATAACAATGACCTTCCTGGGATGCACGGGACGAAGCCGTTGGAAAACGGGCTTCACACCAAGATACATGGGTATTTCATGCACCACAATAGTAGGATCAATACCAGGCATTTCCTCATACAACCAAGAGAAGACATCGCAAAATTCTTTGAAAAGGTCAGTGTAAATCTTGATGTCATCAGGAGAACAGGAACCCTAATGTGAATGTTCTCAACAATTCCATGTTTAATGGAAATGTCAATTGGCATGGTTGTAGTAATATTTCCCATATTACCTTCGGACAAAACTTCATGCACCAAAACAAGTGTTTGAAGTGGGTGCTTTAGGTTACGATAAAAAAACACTTCAAGATAGGAAGGAATCTCACTTAGACTTGGAAGAAACAAGGAACAATGATGGGCATCATTCCAAGGAGTTTTGTTAAGAGACATAACCTCAACAATACTCTCGCCGATGGGGAATATCTTGTTCAAGGGATCCAAAGAATCACAAGAACCAAGCCAAGGATATTGTGATTAAGTATTCAGGTACATACTTAGAACAATATGACTTTTTGAAGCAGCCATAGAAGCCGAGACAATTTCATGATAATCTTCTTCCAAAGGACTTAGCGGCATAGTGTCACCAAACGAATCAACCTGATCTAGAGAAGGAATGATCCATGGGTCTATAGAAACAAAGATCATGTTGATCAAGGCGACATGCGATGGTGGGACAGAAAAAGTTCCCATTAAAGTAGAATCTTTAAAAATACCCGCCCCTTGCTCTCATATGGAATATCGGTATTTCCTGCAAACGGGGCGTTTCCATTCAAGGCACTACAAGAGAAAAATGACAATTGATCGACGGTGACAATTTTTCCTTCATGAGCAAAACAGAACACCTCGAACAAACAAGAAACGACACAAAACATGGCGTGGGTCCAACTTCGCCCAAGTAGAAGGTTGTAATTCATATTTGCATCTACAACTTCCATAACTTGACAGACTTCCCTTCCAAAGTGATAGGAAAACCTGTGAGAATACCATAAGGATGGGAGCCTTTACCATCAAAGGCCTCCAAAGTGTTCGGGGACTGGTTGAGAGGTGGAGAGCCAATAGATTTCCAACATGAAACATACATGATGCAAGTGGAAGCACCTTCATCAATGACAGTCCAATGGATTGTCTTTCCTTTTATAATGACTTGAATAAAAAAGACAATCTAATGAGGAAGATGAGGAACATGGTTTTCAAGATCGAAAGTAATGAAGCTTGAATCAGCAGGATCAATGACTTAATAGTAGACAATAATGATTTCCACTGTGTTGGAAAAGTTTGGAGAACTTCCAAAGTAGACATCGCCGAAGGCACTTGAGTTGAATCTTCGACAATACTATAATGTTGAGCAGCTCTAGTGTTCAGATTATAGGATGATTTTCAAAGCACACCTTTGGTAGGCGGTCAGATAATGGATTCATTATTATGTATCTCTATATGAGAGGACCAGAACTGGGTGGAGTGGAAGTAGAAGGTATATCAGTGGTTTCTTTTTCCACCATCTACTTTTGAGGGGTTTGATAATCTTTTGATCGAGTGGCAACAGAGATAGGTAATGAACCCATCATCATGTAAACCTGAGAACCAGATGAGGTAAAGGATTGTGGTTGGTCTACCAACTGAGTCTGTTGAGATGGGAATGGCTCCTCCAATACAACTAGAGTCCCTTTCAATAAACAAATAACTTCGGTACATTGGGGACAATCCTTTGTATAATGATCTTCCTCACAAATGAGGCAAGGATATTTCGGCTTTCGTTTGGAGGCATCATCAGTAGATGACTTGGGAGGATCCTATTTCGGGGTATTGGATTTTGCTTTTCCCGTACCTTTTTTCTTACCTTTCGAGGCTTTATCTACTGTGGTAGACTGAACGACATTGATCTCAGAGGTGTTACCAGGATTCGATGGGGTTTTCGAAGGATGACTAGAACCAATGTTCAAAACAAATTTTTGCTTCGAAGAAGCTTTGGTGGAAGTTTGGGATACTGATCCAATTATATGAAATAGGTGGTACATCAGGAGACTTAGAAGATGCTGGATTTGAATATGATCTTAGAGCATCAGGAAAAAATTGATATAACGTGCCGGATTGGGAATAAACCAAATCCAAGTATTGGGCTCGGGTAATAGGCTGGTCCTCGATAACAAAACTACCCATATCTATATCTTTAGCGATTTTGTTTACGAATGACTTGGTAAACCATTCGGTCAACAACTCATTAGGGATTTCAAATTTGATGAGGTAATGTCGACGTCTCCATTCATGGACATGATTGGAGATATGGTTCATGATATCCTACTTTAGAGATGTGAGCATATGAGTACCAGTTTCATAATGAACCGACAACTGGAAGTGGGTGAGCAATGCCATAGCCAAAGAGTTGAAGTCTGTGTAGGTACCTCAAGGCAACTCAACGTACCACTTTGCGGCAACACCTGTCAAGGTTCGCTAAAAGAGGCGAAGACGAATAGAATCGCCAATGTAGGAATTGGAAGAACACGATAAGTGATATGTCATCACATGGGCCTGAGGGTCCTCTTTAGGTTTTCCTTCAAATTTAGTGTAATCGCTTGGAATTTTAGTGGGAACTGGAGGCAAATGAAGAATTGGATCATTAGTAAGCATCAAGACATTGGGCAGTTCCAACGTCGTTAAAAATGGAAATTGTGGGTTAAAAGGCATATAAGGCCTTTCATAAGGCCTGGTCTGCAGGTTCCAACCTTGTTGGTAAGGATTCTGCCTCCAAAGTGGAGGATTTTGACCATAGGGAGTTTGATTTTGCCCCCACTAAGGGGTACCTTGACCATAAGGTAGATTCTGACTAGGGTAGGTGATATTGACCTACCATAGGCTGTTGATAACCATAAGGAGGATAAACATTATGTGCAGCATATTGATTGTGAGGTTGTTGCACCTGCTGACCCTGGTAATACAGTTGTTGGCCCTGCTGCTTTAGGGGTTGGCCTTGTGCCTGCAAGGTTTGACCTTATGCCTGCAAGGTTTGAACTTGTTGATATACAGGTTAAGCTTGTTTTTGCAAGGGTTGACCTTGCTACTGCAACTATTGACCTTGCAGATACAAGGGTTGGTTGGGTTGTTGGACAAACTATGTATGTTGTTGTAATGGCTGTTGAAACTGCTGCAAAGGTTGCCCTTGTTGCAGTAAAGGTTGTTGAACAGTTCCCTGGGGGATTCCCTATTGGTATTGATAAGTTCCAATTGGGATTTGACCATATGCACTCGGAATAGGATTATGACGATGTTGCACATGGGGAACAACTTGTGGAACATAAGGTTGTTAGGGAGGTATCTGGGCCATATAAGGCTGTTGATACTAGATATTACTTGCCCCGGATGGATCGACGGGATTAGAAATACCACTAAGATTAGGTTAACTCACTCTAACCATGTGAGGTTGTGATTCACTCACATGGGTTCCACCAGACATAAGAGGAATATTGGGATTTCCCCCTCAGTATGTGAATGAGGCGGTGGTACATTATGTCCACTTGACGGAGGGGCTGAAGAACTTATAGATATATAAAATGAAACTGTCGGTTGCACTGGAATGGAAGGTTGAAACAATGGTAATGGTTGTGACAGAATCATTGGTTGAATCAACACTGAAGTGACGAAAATTTGCACAAGTATATGAGAGGTCACTTTAGGAATAAACAGACCAGAAGTAGGCATATCATTTGATGACCAAATAGGATTTCGGTATAAAGAGGAAGCACTGGGAGTTCCTACAACTAATTAAGCCAAGGTTGTATAACCATGTGGAAGCATAGGCCCACTGTTTTTAGGGGATGGTTGAGATGGAACTCTTCCTACATAAGGAAAGCCTTATGGAGGAAAGTCATATTATGACTCATCAACAACATTAGGAGTGTGAGGAGCGGAGACTTCCAGAGGACCTCGAGGAGAGGTTTGAATCTCACCTT
The DNA here is from genome assembly GCA_000404065.3 of Pinus taeda. Taxonomy (NCBI): domain Eukaryota; kingdom Viridiplantae; phylum Streptophyta; class Pinopsida; order Pinales; family Pinaceae; genus Pinus; species Pinus taeda. The sequence goes on along the minus strand of APFE030674268.1, from coordinate 11,309 downwards.
ATGACGCCATAGGTGGAAACAACTGGCGAGGAGGAATCCAAGACGGACGAGGAGATAACTCCAAAGGAACACCTAGTTGATCATATGAACTATAAGGGTGTTGAGGAGATATCATAATTGGATCAAGTAGTGGATTCATAGGGTATAAAACAGGCCTCTATGGACTCTAAGGGGTTTCTGGATTAGACTCCCGAGATGAGAATGAATCTCGAGGTGGAGGATGAGAAGCAAGGGGTTGGATGCTTGGGACAATTCCAAGTTCAAAGGCTTGAACTTCAAGTCACTGTGGAAGTTCAGGGTGAACTCCTTGTGAAGACCCTTCAGTATCAGACAACGAAAGGGAACTGTGAGGTGAACTCAATGGCTAAGCCACGATGACTTTCTCTCAAGAGCAGAAGGAGAAGAGATGATTCGTTGAGGGTTGATTAAAATTAAAATTCACAAGGAATTTACTCAATATGGGGCCAAGAAGCAACTGCATGGGTTCGACATGTTATTGTTGGCAGTTAATTTTATGACACGAAACAACAAATAAATCAAAATGGGTAATGTTAGGCAAGAGGGTTTACCAAGTATTTGTGAACCGTTATATACACCTTAGCTGAAACCAAGGACTTGATGTACGACAATCGATCTCCCCGAATGTTGTGTTCGGTGTATCATGTTTACAAGGTGATTGACTCAGTTACCTGTGGCTAAAAGATAGCAACCTAGCAGGGTTTCCCAATATATACTCGACGGTACAGAGAGCACAAGTCCGTGCTAGCATTGTCTACTGCATAACCGTTTGATGAGAGTGTCCCTATATACTTGCCATACTAAAGTGCCTCCTATATACCTAAGAGTACTAGATAACCTTCCATATACTTCCATATTGGGATGGGATTTCACCCCCAGGATACAATGTAGGCAGTTAACGACAACTACTATGTTTAAAGACGCCGGAACACGTTTCTAGACTATACCTCTAGATATTCGCGTTAGGTTACAAATGCTCCTTAAGTTAATTGAGTTAACTTTTAAGTTTATCTTCAATTAAGTTTTAGTTTGATGGCTCAACGATGTCACCTGTACCTATGATGCAACTAAATGATAAAAATGAAATATTTTCATTCGATGAAGGCTAAACTAATGAAGGAAGAGGGACAACCAAATAATGCATCAATCAAACAAAGTGCATTAAAATACAACTCTTTATCTTTCCAATGCAAAAATCCAAAAAATGAGATCTAATCTTTCACTTTCACAAACAAATGCAATGCCAAGATGCAATCCTAGGAGAAACAAAAATCACTTTTCTTCCGCTAAGATGCACTAATTTTATGTTTTTATTTTCACTTTGATTCAACAATGCAAGCTAATGCAATGAGCAAACGAAAAATGCAATCTAAAACAACTAAAATGAAATTTCATTCACCTATGGTTTCGAATGCAAATAATTTCAAAAATACTTAAATGAGGAAATCATTCACTTTTCTTTTCGAAAAAAAGAAATCAAACAAGCATTCACTTTCAGTCCTTCCAAAACATGCAATTGTAATCTATGCTTGACAATGAAGCAAAAGTGATATTCGAAGCATCAAAATTACTCAATACTAATGAAAATATCTTCACAATCACGAACTGAAAGCAACTTGAGAATAATGTCCTGACGATAGTAAGACTCCTGGAGGAAACAATCAATCTTAAAGAGGCAAACCAAGCAATGAGTGAAGGGTGACCTAGATACCCTACAAAGAACTCAATCTTCAAAAAACACTTCAACAAAACCAAGAGACAAATTGCAATCATACAAGGATGTCAATCAAGACAAATATACGGTAGTCACACTGGAAAATCACTAACAGAGGTAAAAAACATTGAAAAGAAGAAGAAACCCTAATTTTCTTCTATCCTATGGGATCAACGCGCCTGTTAAAGGCAAAAGGCCGATGCAAAGTAGATCAACACGAATATAAATTTAAAATCGGTGCTAACAACGCTCCTGTCAGAGTAGAAAACATGTTGGGCGAGAAAACTAAGGAAAAAATAAAAAATCTTCAAGATCAAAACAGGCTAAACATTCTCAAGCAATAACCAGTGGCTGCAAATAGCTACAGTGATAGACACAAGCCAAAAAATTGATGGTTGGTCAAACTCATCAGAGAATCTGATTGAGGGAATGGATGGAAAGAGTCATAGCTTCCCTAATGGAGTCACCATTTTGTTGTCTAGGTAAATCTTCTCTGCGGACAAGGACGATCCCCCTAGCCTAATGAGTGGGACTAGCAACCTACATGACAATCTTCAAGACACTTTCCTAAATTAGAGTCAAAATGAGAGAAGAGGGAGATGACCTACATCGTTTTGATGCTATAACACACTCCTTCGTTAAAGATCTCGAATCGCTTGCTCCTCAGGTTCAACTCTACTACTCATAAGGTATGGATACGTGCACAAGAGATCAAAGACACAACAAAGCATACAAGTACAACAGGCATAATCGAAAGTAATCCACTTAACAGATCAAGGAGAATTAAGATAAATTATGCATTAAAACAAACATTTATGGAAAGTGAACCAACAGTTGCATATATTAATGAAATAAAGGAGGAAGCATACAACCAAGCCTTGATGCCAATAAGCTCTCCTTGGGTAAATGTCCAAGTCCAAGCTCAAGCTCTCCAAGCCAAATGAGTATCATGTAGGCACTATCTCAGCATAAGGGTGCAAATAACCAAAGACCAACCATTTGGGAATGGGAGAGGATGAATATATAGGCAAGGAAAGGGAGTTAGGATCTCTCCAAAGATAGGAGAAGGCCCTCATCTTAAGGAGGTAGCTCATAGGGATACGATCAAAGGGAAATATTGGGAGAATTCGACCACATCCACATCGAACAACCTCCAGATCGTTGTTTTAGAAGCCTCTAGATCATGAAGCTTCTTGTCCTCTTTGGGAAAACTTGCCTTTCAGGGATCAACGCGAGTATCCAAGTAAAAGTGTGATGGCAGTGCAAGGGTAGCATAGTGAAACTTGTCACCAGCACTAGTTGCGAGTGTCAGTGTCACGCTGGCCTTGAATTTAGGGTTTTAGAGCTTATTTCTTCAGGGAAGGCTCAAGGCATGTTTCCATCAGTGTTTCAGGGAGGATCTGAAATGTATATCAGGATGGGTACACTGCACGATTTCCAAGTTTTAAGCACTTCAAGGTATGACACAGGGAAGTTCATGAGGCTTGACAAAATACTGTGTAACAGTTATACCTAAGAAGGGTGCATATTTAAGAGGCCTAGCCCTGATACCGCTATTAGACACATGAAAGTACAATATGAATATATAAGGATGATTTATCTTATTAAAATGATACAAATATAAATACACGTGTTTTTCCCTTGGATTTATCTTCCAACGGGTTTTTTGGACATATAATGCTTATTCATATTCCCTTGAGACTCTTTGTATTCATTCTCAAGTGAATATAACAAATTTACATTATCCCGAAATATTACATTTCTAGCATTCCCCAACATAATTCGAAGGAGTGTATGTGAGCACAAGAAGAGATATGAAATATGGAGTTGGCTAGAAACTAATGGCTTAGATCCAATAGTAGATAATATAGTGGCCCATCTGGTAACATTTTTACTAGTCCTAGCAAGTGGAAAATAGAGATGAAATTTCATGAAATGAAAATTCCTACTCAAATTTATTTATCCCTGTCTGGTCAAAGAAGAGATTCTTTCTCTAGGTAAGCATGACACAAAAGGACAGATACTATTCAACCAAGCTTGCGAGTGTGTCCTAGGGCAAGCTCCTAGCATCATGTTAGGGGGTAGGCTCCAAAGCCTTTCTTAAGAATAATTTCAAATGAGTCTTTTTATATTCTCTTATGAATAATTCCAAATAAAGTGATTTTAGTGTAAAATGGGCTCGAGAAAGTGATCCTTGAAGGATTTGCTAATGATAATGGCTCAACTCTATTCAAATAGTTTGGATGAGTAATTTTGAGTGTAACAAAAGGAGGATAAAGTTTAGTCATGGGGATCCATTAAAACAATTCTTCTCTTATGTATGAGAAGAACGAGAATATAGGGTGAGTGAAAAGAGATAAATTATTGTAGCCTACATAACACCCTTTGTCAACTACCGAGGGTATATAACACTTCGGGAAACATTGTTCTCAAATTCTCTATATTCTAATACTAATTATTTCATTCTAAATTTATTCCTCATATTATATTTTTACAAGAAATTGACTTTACCCATTAATCGACGAGTATAACTAGCTTGTATAATATGCACCTGATTTCGTTGCTTCTTAACCACTCATTGATTGTTTAGCTAGGTCAACCATGTCAACTACCATTAATTGTATAGATGGACCTTCAGTCATTAAACCACCCATCAATGGTATATGTAGAATCATAGTTCATCAATTTCCCATTGATTGTATACCCAATCTAATATCCATCAACTATACAAGCAAAACTATTGTAAATAGGCATGCCCTATACATGAGATAGTTGTGCAAGTCTAACAATATGCAATATTGTGAAAAATGACTTGAAAAAAAAAATCTTGTTCATAAATATCACAACAATAATTGATATGTGGAATCATACATAATGAAAAACACATGATATATAAGAACTCTTGCCTTTATAATTGTCCACCTACTAGCTATAGACCTTAGATGTTCCACCCAACCTTAGACCTCACTGCTCTAAATATCTCAACAATGGGTCACCCTTGAGTAAGGATATGACTCCATTAGGAAAAGGTTCACCTAGATCCAAATATAGTCACACAATTAGTACCAAACAAATACTAGGCAAGGTACCAAATCTAGTAGCCACCCTAACTATAGTCATGCATCCCCTGGCCTACACATCCCAAGTAGTGCACTTCCTTCTCTAAGTCTACATTCCTTTAAGCTATGGCACTACCCTTCCAAGGTTTCTAGCGTAGATCATCTAGGGAGACTTAGAGTGTTGTAGTTCAAGGAGTTTTGGCTTCCTTAGAGTCTTCTAGGCACCCATACTGCCTCACACTAGGAAATATTATCCAACCAATTTTCCCCTCCAATTCTAGCCTTATGAAATATGAGCAAGGAGAGTTGGGCATGGAATCCCACTAACAAATTTGTAATAGTTTTTCAGTCAGAGGGCTCAGTGGTTGTCTATTGACAGTGCTAGATGTTGCCAACATTGTAAGGGGATCTCCTCAATGTGAATTCCCAATTAGACCTCACATCGTTTGGTGTAGGAGTCCCATCTGGTCATATGGTCCAACTATCGTTGGAATGGTTTAAAGATATGCCTTGGTTGCAAACCAACACAAGAGAAAACAACACGACTTTGGGGGAGAAAGAATGTGAGATTTGTGAGACACCCAATGTAAGGTATATGAGGGAGACTTCCACGACTTGTGAGGGAAACGAGCCACCAGATAGAAAAGTAATAGGTACTATCCTAAAGGGGGACCCGCGGATAAGAGAAAGGCCCGTTGAATACTTGCATATTAGTCCACATAATAAACAACAATAATTAAAGCATACCAAAACTTATTCAATAATAGTCGTAGCTAAGAAATGATTTAGTTCATTAACTTAGTATGTAAATGAAGCAACATATACCATAAACATAACTAGAATAATGCAACTACATATGTGATACATGTATGAAGAAGTTCCAACTCATTGAGCTTCTGATTATAAGTGAAAGATCCCAAGTACATTGTTAAATAGATGAAACACTATATCCAATAGTGGAACACGAAGCCACAACTTGCTTCTCCAAAGAATGATTTATTTCTTATGTCTTACAGGAGAAGCCAAGGCAAGACCTCTAGAATCTAAGCCTTGGTAAAGTCCTTTGCTTGAGTTATGAGGAGCTATTTATAACAAATATCAATTACCTTTGAGCTTCCTCACGACTCTGAGACTTCTATGGTTGTTCACATTCTATACATGATTTATTAAATTCCATGTGTGACTATTCATATTCCACATGTGTCCCTTGGACTTCATTACATATAATTTATTGCATAAGACTATTTACAAATGAGATGGTGGCTTATTAAGACAAAACTAACAATGGGACAAAGACTCATCAAATGGATAAATCATTTTCTTCATCATGGAGTTCACTTATAACGTAAGTGTGCCGTGCTCTGAACTCCTTTGTGACGGCTTAGACCCGAACTAGAAAGTCCCCTTTGTACTGCATTTTCACCTCCAGTGTCTCCGTCAATATGTTCTTGGAGTTTGACTATACATTATACCATAGTTGTGAAAGCTTCATATGAGCTTTGACTTGTGCAATGGAATACCATAAAATAATATCTTTGGTTATCTCCAAGATTTCCTTTTCTGTTACCTATTTGATTTGTTCAATATATTCCCTAATCTCCTGGAAGATGACTTCTCTACCTCTAATTGCTTCAAGTAATCCGATGGAAAACATCCCATGTTTTTGTGTTAGAGACTCAAACCCATCATGTAGTCGATTATACGCAACCATAGTACTAACCAACTATGCTCCAAGATGCGAGCAGTTCTGTAGGTGGAGTCTCAACTGAACTTTGTTTATTTCTGCGTAACCTTGTCTTTCTTTTCCTAATGTTGCAGAGCATCCAGATATTTGGCAGCCCGCTCCTACATCTAGTCAACTGCTCTATTTCTACCTTCAAGAGCTTCACAACTCCATGTGCGTTCTTTTGAATGCCAATGAGAGAAGCCACGACCTGTTGTATAAGTACCATATCATCATATAACCGTTCCATGTTGTCCTCTATTGGTCCCAACTCTTCATGCATGGATAAATGCCATTTTGCGGTGTTGAAGTTTTGTGATGATAGTTGTTGATTCTTTGCCGCAAGATGTTTATTATGTTGCTTCACCGCAACAAGTTCTCTTCTTAGTTTGGCATTCTCATTCAACAAATACTCGGAGTTATCCTATGCCGTTGTAGAAAATGCAACATTTTCCACCATGAATTCCCTAGGATTCCTTCTTGTGTTTGCAGTTATCACTTTCTCTATAGACATTGAGACTAGATTATAAGGATCCTTTGGAAAATATTTGTTCCTCTATTGCATGATCCTCTTCTTAAGCTAATTGAATGTTACACTGCATACATCCATGACTCTATTTGTTGGTGGAGGTGTTATCCCCATCTCTCCAAATGGAAGATGACCACTTGTGAGAGGATGTTCTCCTGGAGTATATGGTTCTTCCTACACTGGCTGGATGGTATCTTCTTCCTCGAACTGTTCCTCTTCCAGCTCTTGAGTCAATTGTTCTTTTTCTAATGTTTGTGCTGCTTCTTCCTTGTGGGACTGCCTCTATTCTTATTCTTCTATCCTTCTCTTCTCTTCTTCTTCTGCTTGTTGATTCTCTAACAACTCATCTTGCTAACTCTTCCTCTCTTCTTCTTCTTCTTCCATCCTCTCATGCTTTGCTTGAATAGATCCTGAGTTTAAAGGATCATCTTTCCATTTCTTGTTGCTCTCACCTGTCGAGGAATACCTGATCATTTTCTTGGGACCTTCTTTACTTGAGGTGTTATCTCCTCCTCCTCCTCCTCCACTTTCAAGTCTTGAGCAGGGGGATCATGGGGTGAAATAGCTTCAATTGTTGGATGTGTCTTCATGTTGGCATTGTACTAGTTCTTTATTTTATCATCTTCTGTTGTGGACATTGATGAGTACCGTGTATTGTGATCGATCCTTTGACAATGTTGTTTGGGATCATATCCATGGAAGTCTTTATTGGTGAAGTGTAGGTGGTCTAGCTCCTGTATCTCTGCTATTGTCACCTTGTGGCTCTTTAACTCATACAGTTTGATCCTCAACAAAAATATAGGCCAAGGGGATTTCTTCCTCCTGTGAAGAATTCCAAACAATCCCTTGTCCAACTGATTTGCAACTTCTTGCATGACCACCTTGTTGGTCACATATTGTGGCATAAGATGAGGATACCTGACAACCAAAGCACCTAATGTATGTACCCTTGGGAGCTACAAACCAGTCCACAATATCTCGACGTGACTCCTTCACTTGATCGGTCATGCAAGGAGGATCAATCTCAAATATCATGTGAAAGTTAATTGCGAATAAGTGTTCAACTGATTTATTATATACGCCTCTGAAGCTTGCTTCTGATAACACTCTACAGTGGAAGTAAACTGGGAACTTCTCCTTAGGGGTCCAGTTCCATTTCTTTTTCGGAAACGCATACTGTGCATAGATTACATCTAGGAGGAATGCAAACATGTAGAATTCTAGTGCTTGGTTCACCTGTAAAGATGCTTTTGCCTACCCCACCTAACACTGCAACTCGTATGACAATATATCTACCCAATTGAAATTTATACCATGGTTCACCACTATATTGAGCATGCATATTCAATTCTCTTCAAACACCTCAATGTTCTTATGCCCATATAACCGACAATACATGGATATCAATTAATGATATACATCTCTAAGAATCTTTATCGGATAGACTACGGAAGGGTGATGGGGAAAATTGGCAGGGTCTCGAAACCATGATTTGATAACGTCACTAGTGTAGAGGATTTCCCCTCTCATATAGAAGTTGTCATTTTCATATTCATTGGGCTTGAGCATCTTATAATATGTCCACATATCTTCACCAAAATAGGTGGCAAGCTGACTGCTACTCTCATTGCGTAGCACAAGGTGAGAGCCACCCATATGTGTAATGAACCATTCAATCACCTCTGCACATGGTATGACCAAGAATCTGCATGCGATCCTATGCACCCTGGACTTCTTAATGTTGATGTATGCATGCAAATCTTCTAAGTCCTCAACAAACCTTTATTACATGAATGTGTTGTATATCTTGCTCCATGTGACTTTTGTATTGTTATCAATAAAACATTGTGTGTATGCATATATGGGGATATTTGGCTTTGTAACTTCTACAGGTTCATCAACGCTTGCCTTTGAAAGTTCTTTGGAGGCCACTTTGTGAGGCAAAATGGCTCCAACAGATGACGATAGGTTAGTAATACTTGTAACTCGAACACCTGTTTGGGGCAACACACTCATAGTGACAATATTAGCTTAAAACAACCTACTTATGCAACAATACTTATAAATCATGTATAAAGAGCCATCACAAATGATAGAACATGAAAAACTATGAATGACAACGCAAAATAACTTGTATGCATGAGAAAATGAGCATGCAAACTAGGAGGGCACACTTTCAAAGAACGAAGGAATATACAAGGTCATTGAGGTCTTTGCAGCACACTCATGTGCTCAAGCAAGTGGATAAAAACACCTAGGACACACTGGTGCACTCCAAAGGGTCAAAGGGATGGAGTGTTGGGCCTTCAAGACTTCCCTATGCACTCATGTGCTCAAGGAGACAAGGAGGGCACATTGTTGCACTCTTAAGGGATGAAGAAAGAGGTTAACAAGTCTTTTGGCCTTCGTAATGCACCCATGCGCTCAAGGCAAAGGAGGGTGCACTGTTGCATGCCGAAGGGCTGAAGGAACATGCTTCACGTCTTCACGATGCACTCAAGGGAGGGTGCAATTCTTCGTCATGAAGAAGTGCACTTTACAAGGAAACTTGATCAAATAGAGCATAGTTTTCGAGGCTTATTAGGATTTGGTCTCAAGAAGTTCGCTCTACCTATTGGAAGCTCAGAAACAAGTTTGAACAACAAGATTTAATGCTAAGATGAGGAAAAGAAAGATCTGCAAGGCTTTATAGTTGTTGTAACATTCAAGGTGGAATATGAAATGTTAAAGAATGTGAAATGTTTTTTATGCGACAACAAATTAACACTTGCAACATAAGATTAAGCATAAATGCCAGCAAACAAATTGAAAAGCAAAGGATAGACAACAAGAAAAACAAGAATGGCAGTGAAAACATGAAAGGCAATGAAGAGATTCGACATGCAAAACTTACTTGCTGCATTGGTTGATGAAGAGACTCTTGATTTCCTGTTGTATGCCCAACTCAAATGGAATGATTATTCAAGAAGAATGATTAACTGAGTTGATTTAAAGAAGTTTACATGCAAAATTGATTCATGCATGAGCGCCACTTGTCGTTGCATGAAAGGATTAGTTAAGAGAAGTTAAGTGGGCTCCTATTTTCTAGGATTGCACCCACATGCAACAAGATGGCACATGCATGCATACAGGAAGGGCACATGTCTTCATCACAAAGGAGTGTGCTCTTAGGGAGCGCACTTGGTCAACATGAAGGTGTGCACTCAAAGAGGGCGCACTTCTTTAGACTGAAGGAGTGCAGTCAAGTTGAGCACATGTCCTCACCAACTTGGAATGCGGTTTTGCTTTTCTAAGTGGTTTTCTTGCTTTTGTTTGCTTTTTCATGCTTTTGAGTGTTTTTCGGGTATGTTCATGGTGAAAAAGTGAGTTTCCAAGTCAAGAAATATCATGAGTTCACCTAACCATGGAATAACTAACTTAAGTGCTTTCTAATGGTTAGACGACGCTCAAGAAACATTGACTTAAGAGGATGCGACACTTGGAGAAAACAGATAGATAAGAAATCAAATAACTTGACGACTCAAGGGGGCTTAAAATGACAATTATTGTAGGCTCCAAAATTGACATAAGAAATTTTTTTGGAGGGTCGTTGTCGCAACAACAACATTGTCCAAGATCACTTACCCTTAAGTCTACAACCTGAACTGTTGGAACCTAGGTGTTAATTAGAATATTAATTAGGGAAATTAATGTAAATGTGAAATGTAATGAAAGTGAAATGACAGGAAATGTAATTGAAATGTTGTGAAATGTGAATGTCACAAGGAGGAAAGACAATTAGAGATATTTTCATGTAAAACAATAAAATATTCCCTCACATGCTTCTAGGGTTAGGGGTTTTTGAGTGTAAAGACTCTTGACACCACATATCTCCACAATGGTATGATATTGTCCACTTTGGGCCTAAGCCCTCATGGATTTACTTTTGGACTTACCCCAAAAGGCCTCATACCAATGGAGATATTTGTCCATCCTTATATACCCATGATCCTCCCCACTTCTAGTCAATGTGGGAATTTGGTCGTATACCCAACAATCCTCCCCTCGAACAAAGGACCATCGACCCTCCCCTTAAACGATTATCCATCCATGCATTCTCTACCAACCAGGATTCTCCGCTCCAATGCATTGGAAGCACACACCTTACATGGAACACCACCTGCCTCAAGAGCTTGCTCTATCCCAGGTCAACTCCTCTTCATCGTGTTGGGACCAGGACACGTCCATGAAGAATCCGGAGCACACCGCCTGTCTAACCGAGCTCAT
>APFE030674260.1:0-44776 GCA_000404065.3 Pinus taeda | reverse complement strand
GTAAAAAATCTCTGTTGACAAGCTTATGTAAAGACTCTGTTTATTTTGACCATACAGTGAATGGTTTCAGCTGCTCAAGAATCATAGTGACTTCAATGTATGAATTCCTCTTGTTGTCCTTCATGTTGTTTACAGTTTGATGGGTACTTCATTACTTAGAAATCACATGCTGTGTTCTAATTTCCTTCATGTACTCATACACTGTCCCTTTCTGTCTACTGTACTTTATGTATATTGAAGTATGAATGCCTTGATTTCATTGCAAAGGCAATTCACTGTTAATGCTGAGTAACATATGAATCCATGAGCCCAATGGATGCTTGTTAATTTAGATTTTACTAGCCTCATTCCTATTTGTTTCATATAAGAGTTAGCCATATAAGAGTTAGCCATCTCAATCACAATTGCAAATCTTAAACCCTTTGAGAGAGTCCTCTCAGGCTAAGGAGGCTAAGCCTTAGCTAAAAGATTGGTTTGAAACAGTTACGTGAAGTCTTCCTGGTCTGCAGCCTTCCAGGGCGTGATTTGAGATAACACAACCTTCACCTCCCAACTGCCTTGTTGAAATTATATTTTTCTTCAGATCTAGAACATGCATTATGTCCTTCAATAGCCATTGGTTTCCATTATACTATTTTATGAACACTTTACCCATTCCAACGATTTTACAGGGTTAATCATCACCCAAATGAACTTGTCCGAAATTTCCTTGAACATAATCATGAAAATGTTTCCTATCAAGTGTGGCATGGAATGAGGCACCCGAATCTACCACCCATACGTCAATAAGATTTTTGAATGAAAGAATCAGAGTGTCTTGCAACACATCACCTATCACATTCGCTTCATGGTTGTTTTCTTTTTGCGCGTCTCCTTCTCTTCCCTTTCGAGACTTATAATCTTTCTTCAGGTGTTCTTTCTTCCCACATTCACAGCACACTATTCCCAATCTGGACTTGGATTTTCCTTTCCTTGACTTGTTGCGATATCCTAGCCTATTTTCTCCTTCCATTTTTCTTCCCCTAGTCTTTGTAGTCAAATCATTACCTGATGTCTAACCAGATCTTTTCCATTGCATTTCCTCACTAAGAATTGCACGACAACATCGTCAAACTTCAAAGTACTAGATCCAAAGACATAATTACTAATGGCCATAATTAAACCATTCCAAATTTTTGGAAATGAACAGAGAAATGACAGAGCCATAACTTCATCATCATAATTTACCCCTACATAACTTAACTAACTAGTAAACGTATTAAATTCATTTAAATAATCAACAACAAATCCACCTTCTAACATTTTCATATTAAATAAATGCTTCATAATAAATACCTTATTTTAGGTTGAGGGTTTCTCATATATTTTGGCTGATGCCGACATTAAACCATCTATTGTCACTTCCTTAGAAATATTAAAGGCTATCGATGTTGTTAGACACAACCATATTGTTCGAAGTTCCTTTCTGTCAACAATATCCCATTCCATGTTTGTCATACTCATCAGCTTCCTTGTCTTTCTACTCAATGGTAGGTATATATATTTCTGATACATATAATATTCCATCTATATCTTCCACAGCTGGTAGTTTTGGCCGTTGAATTTTTCAACCCTAAACCTACCATCTTCCACCATTTCTCCCACTCAAACCAGGAACCCTTCTTTCATGCAAGTTTGTTAGCCAAATAGACATTCAGATCTGATACCAGTGGTTATAAAATTATATATTATGGAGCAATGGAACACATAAAATATTGCATAAAAACAAACACATAAAATGCATAAAATAAGAGAGACATAGATATATGTGGTTCACCCAATTTGGGCTACCTCCATGGCGAAATAGCCAGTCCTTCCTTTTATATTATCCAACAAAATGAATATATAAAAACCTACAACAAATCCATTGTAATTACCTCTTCTCTCTCACATAATCTCCTCTCCCTTTTCGCTCAGAATACACTTATATATAGCCACAAAACAATTCCCTCATATATAGCGAGGGGGTGCCTTCTATGGAAAAAAACCTAAATTAAACATAGCTTCTATTGTCAGATCATTCAACTAATGAATGGTGTATTTTGACTATGAAACTACAATATTTTACAAGGAAAAATTACATTTATTTTTAGCTTCGGCGGTGTTTCCCTCGAACCCCCACCCGGGCCAGCTGGACCCTAGACCCCCCACCCAAGGGGGACTAACCCCCTCGACCCTGTGGGGGGGACAAGTCTACCCGATGTGGAGGGGTGTAAAATATTCATTGGGTGTACATCTGGCTCAAACAAATACCCATGAATAAAGAGTATAATTAGGCTTCACACCCAACATAAATTCCCAAAACATAGAGGATGTTCGTTAGATTATTGTTCCCACCATATTCTAACTCTATGGAGTATTAGTGTTAGATCGATAACATAATGAAAAATATAGGATGATCACATCACTTGAGCACAAATTAAGAGGAAGAGATCATACAAGAAAAAAACTATGACCAACCTTCGGTGCATTCCAGTTGAATAGCCAACACAAAGATCATGGGCCTCAGATGGTAATCGGCACGCCCAGGGTGCAACCTTGTAAAAACACAATAGGTTGAGTTTTTAAATGGGAGTATAATCAAATAAACTACACCTCGCTCACATAAAATGGTTAGATTTCCCTTAAATATGGCAATTCCTACTCTCCCGCACCCTCAAGATGCATGAGGGTTAATGCATAGAGACCTTATGGAGGAGGCCATGTGTTGGCACCACGAGCCTCCCAGATGACGTTGTGGTTGGGATTTACTCACTACCACTACCAATGAAACTTTGTCGCATGTCCTCAACCACATCACCTATAGGTCATTGCCATGCCATACTTCCCATCATCCACCTCTCTCTACCACGTCAATGATACAGGTGGCTCCAAAAAGGCTCAAAAATCAAAGTATTTGGATTTCATCGAAACTAGGACTAGATTGAAGATATCATCTTCTTAATTCCAACGATGTAGGTGACACTCAAATCCAACTTTGTATGTTCAAGTTATTCACAGTTAAAGTTTTGATCAACTTGGCCCTCATGGCTAAATTTTATAAAGTGCCAGCTAAATCTAGAGCATAGTAAATATGGAAGACTGGCTAAATTTGGTGGAAGCAATTAGATTTGGTGGCCACTAATTGAGCAATAATTTAGAACTTATCGGTGATTAAAACTAGTCAATTTATCACCTACTTAAATTTTCCAATGGCCCTTAAAAATCTAGCGACCGACTCTCTATTGCATATAAGGAAAAAAAAAAAAAAATTAAATGGGGGGATGAAGCAGATTGACCCACCCAAACCCCAGTCAGAGTTTATCATATATATTTTATATCTATTATATTATATATATTATATATAATAATTATATAATATTATATATATATATTATATATAATATATATATTATGCTTAGGGTCATTACTTTGGGCCACTATTTTCATAGGGTTGATGGGATTTGAGCTCGTCCGACCAACCATCTAGCCCGCCCAATAAGTGGTGCTCTAATGGGGCATGATAATCACCAATGGAGACATTCCCAATTAACACTACCAAAACAATATAAAATAATGCACCATGTTAAGGGAAATAGGTGGGTTTTGGGGTTAGAACCCAACCCACCCCAAACTATTTACTATTTTTTACAAACATGCCAATCCATGTGGATTTCAAAAATACACCATGAAAATATATTTTAAATTAGCACATTCAATCACCCAACTGATGAGCCTCATCATTGGATAATTATATGGGCCTTAATTCACCCACTAGCTTATTCAAACCAACTTTTCTCATAACTTATTACATGTTTTTTATTATATTTGTTTTATGAGGTGAGTTAGGCTTGGATTTTACGCTTAGTGGACTAATATGCATTGAATGTAGCATTAGAGGAGAAAATCAAGGAATTTTGGCAAAGACTAAGGTCAAAACTCGAATGGGATAAGGGAGAGTGAATATAGGAGGTAAATCCTCCTCATTTACTACTCCTCCATTAGAATATTCCTCCATTCATCACATCAACTTAGAGTGCAAAAAGCTAAATCATGAGGATTAGAAGGCAGCTGAGCAAGTGAGAGACAAAGCACCAGTTTATCTCGAGTTTGGGAGCTGAGCCTCCCTAATATTAAGGAGGTTGTTGGGGACTTCAGTTGTATAAGTAGAGAGGCCTAGGACCTCAGTAGGATTTAGGATTTTTATTGTAAAACTCGAAGCTATTTTCGAGCTACAAACTTGTGAAAGTTCTGTTGATGTAATTTGTTGTTTTGGTAATAAGAATGAGTTTTTTTTTTAGCCAGTACTGAGTTAACTCATAGGGTTGAATCTCTTGGGTTAGGGTCCAATTCTAGTGTAGAATTTTGTAGAATTTTTCCTACAAATCAGCTAGCTCTGATACCATGTAGAAATTTCCCACCTATAGATCAACCTGGTAATACAATGTCCTAAAGCAAAACACATGATCTAATTCTACCATAAACTTTGTGGAAGCTAATAAACCATGAGCAACATCTATAAGAACACATATAACTGATAAGAAGGAATCAATCGCACATAACACAGAAGATATAACCCAAGGAAAGCACTTGCCTAAAACCCCATCTCTGTAAATATAGTCTGATTACACAAAGCCTTAGCTTGGAACCTATCCAGCTCTTAGTACAATCTCTCTGCTACTCATAGACAGTCAAAGGCCTTTAACAAACCTTCTTCTCTGCCCTCCAAGCCTCCTATTTCCTTGTATAGTTTCCTTGAGGCCCAATGCTGCCACCTGTGTGAATTGGCCTCTTCACACACTCACTAACCTCTGATCTAAATGCACAAACTTGAAGGAGATAAATCCTCACCATGGATGAGCTTCCTTTATAGGGAAAATATTCATCCAACTGATAGTACATTGTCCCTTCTTTGATCTCAACTAGGTCTCTGTTTGAACTGGCATGCATCATTTATTCATGAGAGGATACTCAGTTATCTGAAAATAATAGTTGTCACGTGCATGCAAGCATTAAGAAACTATATCTCATTATTTTAACAACTTGTTAAAATAATCTAACTATACTTGACTAAGTTAAAATAAGTCAACTGATCCTCTCAATATAGAACTGAACCTTATCTCCTTTAATCAAGGGATAAATTTCTAAATCAAGAGAGAAAATAATTGCATGATCTCACAAAGACTTCAAGTTTAATTTTCCATAATTAATTAACTCATAGAGATTAATTAATTAATATTTTAAACTACTATTAAGACCAAATTCATTTTTAATTTCTATAGTTAGACCAGGGATTGCTAAAAATAGGAAGGGACCCATAAATGCTATTTTTAGAAGTTTCTATTTTTAGCAGTTTCACCTCTCACTAGAGGTGGCCAAAATGTTCATTGGCCAGACTACTATTTTTAAACATGCTATTTTTAGCAGATCTATTTTTAGCACTTTCTAATTTTAATATTTTTTGTTGCACATTTTTCAACACTCCCTCTTAACAAGAAAGTCTTCCTCTCGAACGCAATCCTGTAACTCTAGAATGTTCTGCATGCAATACATCTACCCGGTCCACTTTCTCCAACAACACTTGCAACAAAAAACACTCCCAACTGACCACTCTGTTGGGTTAGGAACATACTCTGATGCTGAAGCTCTACCTTCTGCTAACAAGTGCTTCCTCTCTAACATCTATGCTATTGCAACATCTCGCACCATTGCACACCTCTCTGTGCCACCTAGCACTGTGTAAAACACTTGTGCCTCTCACATTGTTGCAGCCTGCTAGCTATGCGGTGTCCTGCGATTCCCTGCACTATCGCTCTCTCTGCCACTCCATCTGCATCTGTCTGTACCCAATTAGTTAGTTCCTACTACTCCACATCGGGGCTCTTGTAGCAAGGTCTCATCCAAGAGGATGTGTACCTCAAGGATCTTGTCCCTCCTCCTTGGGACGATCAATCCACATCACCCCACCTCCTACCTAGAGGTATGGTTGCATGTGATCCCTCTACCCACCTAGCTTGAATTTTCCCCCTAATGGAGGTATTTACATGAGTAGATGTCTCTACTCAATCTCCTCTCAGCTTCCCCTATTGTGGCTGCAACACAAGCTCCTATGGTTGCTGCACCAATCGTGGCTCCTCCATAATCATCTAACACTTCTTCTGGCTCTGCATGTTGAGAGGTAATATAACCTCCCTCTCAACCACCAAGTCTCTAACCTTTGCCTTGCCTCACAAGGCTTTGCATGCATCTTGTACCTCAAGTGCATATAGGTTCTTAGCTAGCACACCAATCTATTTCCACTTTCCTACTGTCACGAAATTTTCTAGAAAATGAGCTGATTTTAAATCAGTGATATCTCCCTCATCCAAACTCCAATTCAACCAAATTTTTTTTATTTTTTTTGGATATTTTTCCACAAGGAATCCAAATCTACTATTTATTTCAAAAAAAATTGTACATAAATTTTCATATATGCTCTGCAAACTCTCGGCCAAAAACTCAAAACTTTGAAATCTCCTCTCAGTATATTGTTCTTCCTTGATCACCTGTGCTCTAATACCATGTAGAATTTTGTAGAATTTTTCTACACATCAGCTAGCTCTGATACCATGTAGAATTTTGTAGAATTTTTCCTACAAATTAGGTAGCTCTGATACCATGTAGAACTTTTTCTGCAAATCAGCTAGCTCTGATACCATGTAGAAATTTCCCACCTATAAATCAACATGGTAATGCAATGTACTAAATCAAAATGCATCATCTACTTCTACCATAAACTTTGCAGAAGCTAATCAACCATGAGAAACATCAATAAGAACACATGTAACTGATAAGAAGGAATCAATCACACATAACGCAGAAGATATAACCCAGGGAAAGCACATGCCTAAAACCCCATCTCTGTATTATCATACAAGTGGAAATATAGTCTGGAGTACAATCCCTCTGCTGCTCATAGATAGTCAAACGCTTCTCACAAACCTTCTCCTCTGCCCTCCAAGCCTCCTATTTCCTTGTGTAGTTTCCTTGAGGACCAGTGCTGCCACCTGTGTGAATTGGCCTCTTCACACACTCACTAACCTCTAATCTAACTGCACAAACTTGAAGGAGATAAATCCTCATCATGGATGAGCTTCCTTTATAGGAAAAATATTCATCCAATCAATAGTACGCTTTCCCTTCTCTGATCTCAACTAGGTCTCTTTTTGAAATGACATGCATCAGTTATTCATGAGAGAATACTCAGTTATTTGAAAATAATAGTTGTCACATGCATGCAAGAATTAATGAACTATATCTCATTATTTTAACAACATGTTAAAATAATCTAACTAGACTTGACTAAGTTAAAATAAGTCAACTGATCCTCTCAATATAGAACTGAACCTTATGTCCTTTAATTAAGGGATAAATTCCTAAATCAACAGAGAAAATAATTGCATGATCTCACAAAGACTTAAAGTTTAATTTTCCATAACTAATTAACTCATGGAGATTAATTAATTAATAATTTAAACTACTGTTAAGACCAAATTCGTTTTTACTCCCTATAGTTAGACCAAGGACTGCTAAAAATAGGAAGGGACCCATAAATGCTATTTTTAGAAGTTTCTATTTTTAGCAGTTTCACCTCTCACCCAAGGTGGCCAAAATGCTCCTTGGACAAACTGCTATTTTTAGACATGCTATTTTTAGTAGATCTATTTTTACTACTTTCTAATTTTAGCATTTCTTGGTGCACATTTTTCAACAGCTAGTAACCAAGGCTCCTCTTTCTTGTACATGTATGTTTAGTGTAGTTTCATAGCTTCATTGTTAATTTTCTTTTTAGATGCATTTCCATTGCAAGTAGTGTAGATTAGATTGTTTGTTTATTAGTTTGCTTCCATTTGTGCCTTACTTCAAGTAGTAGGTTAGCAGGGATAAAAGGATCACCACAAGGTTGTCAACAGGTGTCTTGGCCTTACTTCCTCCTTCTTGGATCATGACTTGAGGAAGGGACCCTTAAGCAGTCCCAAAAACATAGATTTCTAGTTCTCTTATGAGCTTTGAAGTTTGATGTCTTTCAATTAGTATTTGGTTAGTTTTGCAAGGTAGATTTCCATTGTCATATTTTTCATCTTCATTTCTCCAATAGGTCTCATCCATGCTTTCATTCCTTTCAGTGACTTTACTCATGCATAGTGTAGGAAGTTAATTCATTAATTCCGCTTTTCTAGTTATGAAAATGTTTCTTTGATTTCATAGCTTTTTGGAAGATGTACATGCTTTATGTAGAGAAGGTGCTTCATGAGGAGAATAAGACATCATAGCCAACAACCTCCCAAGGAAAATTTTAGGGATGACATTTTTTATTAAAGTTTAGAAACTTTGGCGAATCTCACTAGACCCTAATATGTAAATTATAAAATATTTGTTGATATATTTGTACAAAAAAGTAAAAAATAAAATTCTCTTATATTTAGTCTCTATATAATTTTGGGATTTTTAAGGAAAAATAATTTTATACTATAAAAGTCGAGCGAGTCATATTTAGAAAAAATGGAAATTTATGAATCTATTTTTTGCAAAAAGCATGGAAAATTATCCCACTTGCAAATATTAGCCCCTAAAATTTTCCATGCAGCCACCTTCCATTTCATCCACCTTAGCCATCCCTTGTTTTCACCATAACCTTCACTAGTTTTTCATCATTTTTCATAGAAATTCTTCCAAGCACATTGAGCGAATCCAGCCATCTACTATCTTTGATGTTGACTTCTAAGTGATCCTAGACCTTCTCCCACTCCATTCCACCCATCACACACCATTCCTAGGCCTTCCATCACCTCCAACACCTCACATTTTTCTCTCGGTTGTATCTTGTAGGTTTACATGGGATCTTGTAGGTTTCTAGTACATCCTTTCCTAAAATGGCCTGTTTTGAGGTCGAATTGATGGAAAACCTCTAAGAAGTCACCAAAAGCCTCTGAAGGGTCTTCCACACCATCCAACGATTTCATAACCCCTCCAGCCATCCTCAAACATCGTTAATTCACCTACCACATCAACAGAAGCAATTAGTTTGCATACTTGATTTTGAAAAAAAGACAGAAAAAGCAAAAATAGATTTAATTCAGTCTCTTTACTTGCACATTAGTGATGTTTTATGCTTCTTACATCTATAACTTTCACAGTAGCATTTGGTTCGTGTTGATTTAGCATTTCTGCCAAGCATAGTTTCTTAGTGTTAATTAGGAAATTGTGTGATTTAGAATTACATGTCGACCTTCTCCATTTTTGCAGTAGAGTAGCTCTCTTAGAGTAGATTTACCTTTCTTACATCAAATAATCAAGCTTCTTTTGACTCCATAGTAGTCTGGCATGAAACGCTAGTGGTCTCTCGCCAGCTGAACAATGATAATAGGAAGAACCATCACTTTTACTTGTGTATACAGCACTGTCACCTCCAAGTTTGTACGAACCCCGAGTTGATAAAGTAAAGATGGTAGCCCAGGAACTACAACATCATTGTTGAAATATTGGTTGATATGGATTTAAACATGAATGCATCAAATTACAAAGATAACCATAAACATAGATATGTAGAGGAAATAATACTTAATTTCATTAATGTAAAATATCATAATATGTTTACAAACAGAAATGGAAATACACCAGCTAGGGCGATGGTAGCTTATCTCTAAGAAGAGATGTGGTGGATACATGCCTCTAAACTGAACTATAATGATGCGCAAGGGCCTTTTCATTATTGAACAATAAGAGCAAACCCTAAACAACCAAAACCCAACCGGAGGAGATGTAACACCAAGAGTTTATGGGCCCTGTTGGGGTGAGTTGGACAACCAACTTCCCCAGGTCCTAACTTGGTCATATTATCTTTGTTTGATTCACATGATAGCCCATTGAAAAGATATCTCCGAGGAAAATGACGGAAAATATGAATTTTAGATTAAAAAAATGCTGGCAGTAGATTTCCCAAAAAGAAATTGCTTAGGGCCTCAAAACGGCTTCGGAAGTTTAGGACCTGAAAAACTGCTAAAAGTAGTAGATTTTGCTTCAATTAAGGAAACTGAAAATCTAAAAGAAGCAATAGTGGGGGTGTAAGTGGAATTGATGGGTGCCACCAGGATCCACCTAGATCATTCCTTCCCCCTCAGCAAGAAATGGTCTCGATTGCGTTGAGTTCCTCCATGAGATGAGGAAATTTCTACTGAACTTGGTCCCTGGTGAGCCACTTGCCTTGGTGAAGGAGTTGGCCTGCTTTGATAACTGGATATAGCTGGATATTTTTCTAGCGAGTGTGCTTTTTCTGTGTGTCCATGATTCGATTAGTTGCATCTTGTTCCATGAAATCTCGATTTAACTATGTGGGTGTGAGTTGTTCTGCATTGTTGGATTTGTCTAGTAATGGTGGAAAGTATGGCCAAAGGTGGTCCACTTTGAACACTGGGTGTAGGCCAAGGAATGGGGGAATGCTGAGCTCAAATGCATTGTCTCCCACAACCTTGGTAAGGGTGTAAGGACCATATCAGAGTGGTCTAAGTTTTTGATAGGCTCTGGTAAGGTGTTCCTTTTGCAAATGCAACTAGACTTTGTTGCCCACCTGAAACTTGTGTGGCACTTGATGTTGATCATGTCGTTGCTTGTACTTGGCATTTGATTTCTCTAGAATGGCATGGAACTTCTAGCGAATATTTTGGATGTTCTCAATGAAGCTACTTGCCTTATCTGTTTCGGACTGGACATGAGTTGATCTGTGTGAGTAGCTGCAAATGGCATGGCCACATCAATGGGACATAGCGCCTGGAATCCCAAGCCCACCTGAAAAGGGTTGTGGCTAGTCGAGCTGTGGAGAGCTCGGTTGTAGTTGTGCTAAACATAAGGGAGGCTCTCGTCCCATGTGTGTGGATTATTTGAGTTGTACATGCACATAATGTGTACTATCATCATGTTGACAACCTCTATCTGCCCATCAATTTGAGTATCGAAGGCTATGGACTTAGTGAGTTTGGTGTCTTGCATTGACCAGAGACTAGACCAAAATGTACTAAGGAACCTGTTGCCACGATCTAAGACGATAGATTGTGGAATCCCAAAGTGTACCCACACTCATTCAAAGAAGAGTTTAGCAGTGGCTTCTGCTGTGATATTCTTCTTGTAGGCCACCATAATGGCCATCTTCAGGAACCTATCGACGACCACAAAAACACAGTCATTTCCATTCTTAGTGGAAGGAAGGCCTAACATGTAATTCATGGAGATGGATTCCCAAGGTCGACTATGGGTAGGAAACGGGGTATAAAGGCCTTGCTTCTTAATGGTCAGTTTGGCAATGGCATAGGCAGTGCATGATTTGATGTAATTCCTGACATCCTGTCGAAGATTCAGCCAATAGAAATACTTTTTCAATACTACCACCATTTTCTTGACCCGAATTGCCTAGCAGCCTGACCGTAGTGTGCTTCAAAAATCATTTTGGTACGCTTTCTTGAAGGAACACAAAGGTGACCTAGGTGGCATAACAGGGCATCTTGGAGGTGAAAATCTGGAACATGCTGACTCTCCAAGAGTGTCTAGTATTTGTGGATGAATTCTAGGTCGCTTTTGTAGAGAAGTGGCCAATAAGAAGTCTTGTGCCCATAAGAGTTTAGCATGGTGGTTAACGCCATGATTGGTGGTCAACTGAGGCAATATACAACATTATTTGTGCTTCCCTTCTTATACTTGATATTCAAATGGAACTGTTGCAAATATGTGGATCACTTCTGATGGAAATCACTCTGCAATTTCCCTTGGGTCTATATGAATTGTAAGGATCGGTGGTCTGTGTGGATGACAGTTTCCTTCCCCAAAATTTAATGCTTGCATTCATGGTAGGCCTGCACAATGGAATACATCTCTTTGTCATAAGTGGGATACTTCGGGACTATGTCTGAAAGTGTCTCACTGTGATATGCCATTGGATGCCTGGTTGAGTAAGGACTGCCCCAATAGCATAGTCAAAGGCATCTATCTTCACCTGAAATGGTTGTTGCAAGTCTGGTAATGCGAGCAGTGGTGTCGAGCAGAGGTGATATTTCAACTCTGTGAATGCCTTCTGTTGATATTGAGACCAAAATAATTTTTCTTTCACTCCTCCCTTGGTGACTTGACTCAAGGACCAAGTGATATGAGAACATCCCAACATGAACCTGTGGTAGAAGTTGGCAAGACCTAGAAAGTTGCGGAGCTCTGTCAAAGTGGTTGGAGATGGCCAGTCCTGAATGACTTGGATCTTGGATGGATCCACATCCACCCCCTATTCATCAATAATGTACTAGATACTGAATTTGGGTCATGCCAAAAGTGTATTTCTCCAAATTGGCAGATAACTTGTGTTGCTGTAGTGTTTGGAGAACCTGTCGGATGTGGTGGAGGTGCTCTTCCCAACTCTGGCTGAAGATCAGGATGTCATGCAAGTATACCACTATAAATGAGTTGGTGAATGGCCACAAGATGTCATCCATTAGCCTCATGAAGGTTGCAAGAGAGTTTGTCAATCCAAAAGGCATAACCAACCATTCGAAAAGGCCCCCCTTCACTTTGAAGGCAGTCTTCTACACATCAGAGGGTTCGATTGATACTTGGTGATATCCTAACTTCAAATCAATCTTGCTGAAATATTTTATCGCCTTCAGTTGGTCCACAAAGTCATCAATCCGTGGGATCAGGTACCTATTACGGACAGTGATCTTGTTCAACACTCGACAGTCAATACAAAGTCTACAAGTCCCATCCTTCTTTTGTACCAATACGATTGGGCTTCCACAGGGTGATGAACTTGGAAGGATGTGACCTTTCTGTAGCAGCTCCTGAATCTACCTCTTGATTTCATCATTCCCCAAAACGGAGCACTGATAGATTGGTCCATTGGTAGTGGTGCACCTGGGGTCATATCAGTGTAGTGCTTGACCTGACAATGTATAGGAACCCCTGCAGGGGAGTTGAAGATGTCATCATACTCCTCCATGGCCTTGTCCATCTGTAATTGTCGTGCAGAGGGGCCCTGTCTGGAGGTCATCGCTGTTGAGTCATGGAAAAGGTATGCATTTACTACTAATCTCATCATCCTTTTCCTTTATTCTTATATTTTCTATATCTTAAAGCTTTTATCTATTAAGGAATTATGGTAAAAAATGAATGAATTATCTGTAGTTTCGACTTAGCTAATTATTACCCTTCTTTATGCATGAAAACAACAAAAGGGAAAAATGTTGTTCCCTATGAAGGAATAGCAAAAATCAGCAAGCTAAGAAGGTATGCGGCAGTTGCAGATAAGGCCAAAGAAAATCAAAAGAATCAATGCGAGAACGGAAAGTATGTCTGAAGTTGGAAATCTATTGCAAATCCCTTAGGATCGAGAGATCCTGAGGGATTGTGTTTATAATTTATATTTTACCCTTTCCTATTATAAAAGGAGATGTTTGTAAGAAGGAAACGGAGGAATCTCTGTATTATTGAAATTGTGTTTTTAATTACAAATCCTCGCTATCGAGAAGAACACAAATATATTGTAATGCTCATTCAGTTTGATGATTAATATATAAGTAAATTTGTTGTTCGCTCACGTTATTTGAAGTAACTTAGTAGTGTCTGTTGGAAACTAAGGGCCCGACCTCTGGTGGATTCAACTGCTTCCTTTATGTCATACATTTCCAATTATTCTAAGTGTGATGGTTTGATAGTATTCTTGCTTTCTGTAATTTTATCTCCTTTGCTATTTATTATTTTCTGGTGTTGACAAAAAATCTTTTCTTTGTATAATTTATGGTATTATCATTGACTCAGTTTACCTCATTTCAGATCGAGTTACTTAGATAAATATTATGCTTGATATAATCCACTATAAAGATTATTAACTATCATTGTTAGAATCTCACATTGATGGTATTTCTATTTAGATTGTTTACTAAAGAGTGAGTTTAATTTAGATGAAATCAATTAAAGAGAGATTAGTTATCATTATTGTAATTTCAACTGATGTTGATGTTACTTGAATTGATAAAAGATTTGATTTCGCTAGAGGATTGAGTTTTCTTTAATTGCAATTGGAATTTACTAGATGCATGTATTTACTCTTGTATTTCAAAGATCTATACTGCAATCTAGGAAACATTACTCTTTAAGTTAAATAGGAGCCACATATTGTGTACACTCTTGAAATAAGAATACTTGCCCGAATTGATAATTTATGTGAGGATAATTAGGAGCTTTAAAAGGCACCTTTTATCACCCAACATTTTGGCGCCATTGTCAAGGAGAGTGTAGCCATTTCTAAAGAGTAATGCACATCTAATAATTGATGTTGAAGAAGAATTGGGTCTTCAAAGCAGACGGTAAGAACATACGTAACGAGCAAGTAAAGTGCTTACTCCACCACCCACCTTTCAGAATAATTACAGAAAACTGAAGTAGGTATTTGATGCTTGTCTGTTGAGAGAGAACTTATTATTAAAAATGAAAGGTAAGAACCTGCATACGGAGCATGTAAAATGCCTGCTCCCTCGTCTGCTTTCCAGCAGAATTGTTAGGAACTTAGGGTAGAGAGAAACATTTGAATTGTTTTCATGAATGACTAAGAATAAAACCCCCAAAAGCAATCCAATTCCACTACCCAAACCAGACAAATCTAAGGGACTAGTGACCCTTGGACGATCAACTTTCATAGACAACATCTTAAAGAAATCTGAATCTCAACCATCAATAGGCCCTAAAAACGTTTCTTCCAGACAAACTAATGTCTCCCTTTGGGCCACAGGCTCACCATCCATAGCCTATGTTGAGGTCCATAGCAAAACAGTAGGAACTAGGTAGAGCTTTCAAGAAATTGAAAGTTTGTCCCCAATTTCATCACAAGAAGAGAATTCTTGTAATATTCATGAAGGAGGAGGAGAAACAGGGGAAACAGAGGAGCGAAGATCCCCTTGAGTAGTAATTCAACAAGGAACACCCAGTATCCCAGACTGAGGAAGTGTTGTTAAGATCATTCCCACCCCTTCTAATCACCCTAGGAATAACTCTCTAGAGATCCCAGAAGGATACTGGCATATATTTGATCAAATGGCCAACAACCCACAAGCACCCCAAACCTCTACATTACAATATCCCATCGTTGACACAACTATCAATGCACTCATGAAATCTATCCCTCTCC
Organism: Pinus taeda; assembly: GCA_000404065.3. Lineage (NCBI taxonomy): Eukaryota > Viridiplantae > Streptophyta > Pinopsida > Pinales > Pinaceae > Pinus > Pinus taeda. The sequence continues at coordinate 29,562 of APFE030674260.1, read as the reverse complement.
AAAATATTCTGACCTTTCATGGACTTACATCAGAGGATCCAGATTCATTTTTGTTTGAATTTGATATATTATGTTGGGGTTATGATTATACCACCGACCCCTAGAAATTGAAGTTGTTTCCCTCTACATTAAGAGGAGCAGCCTTGGATTGGTTTATGGGACTAGGTAGGGGCACAATAAATGATTGGGATCAAATGAAAACAACTTTCCTTAAAAAATATTAGGACTCTTGCAGATCTAGGGAATTGAAAGACAAAATATTCAAAATGGTAGCAAGACCTAGTGAAACGTTAGAATAATATGTGGAACGTTTTCAATACAACCTCCACGGTCTCCCTATGCAACTCTGCCTCTGCTTGATAATGTGCTAAAAACTACACTGATTAAAGGGATGAAAGAATAGTGGATAAAGACATTAAATATTATGGGTAAAGGTGACATATATCAAGAAGACTATTGTGATATTATTAAATTGTGTATCAGGTGCTCAAGAGGCAGTATGAGATTGAAACCAGCAGAGCACGACATGACCACCAGGGAGAGAAAAATATCTGGCAGAAGTATAAATCGTGCAGAAATTAGCAACCTGCTAGAGGATTTCAAAAAATATATCTTCAGAACCTTGACGACACAATTAGACATCATGCAAGACAAGCAGAAGCAGGCTGAAGAAAAATAAAACTTGGTGATATTTTGTCCTAGATGTAGGAAGAAGCATAGTCACAAAGAGTGCCCGCTGGATATGGTGAAAACCTCTGCCACATGTACTAAGGATCGAACCACAGAAAGATACCCATCACTCCTACGGTTAAAGTAGTCTATAACGAGGTAGAGGCAGAAACAGAACCAATCTACCTGCTAAATTAGCGTTGCCAATGGCAACCACGACAAATAGATATGCCTACTGATCCATTTTCTTTCTTTGAACCCTCACAATATAATTCACAACAATACCCAAGAGCTATGTGGCAAAACCAACCACCTTTTTCCAATTAGTCATAGCAACCATTCTTTATGCCGCCTTGGCCCAACCAATCAAATCAAAATAACAATTGTCCAAATTCCTCTTACTTCCCACCATTCTGGTAGAATAATGCATATCAATCTCAATGGCCACCCTCCACTTCACAGAACCAGAGCTGGTAGTCAAGCTGGCAAAGACCTACAAACCAGCCAACAGGAATAGTCCGCCTACCTCAACCTACAATACCAACATCCTACACATTGCAATAGAACCCTTAGACCAACCTACGACCACAGCTCGTAGCCCAACCCAACCTGAACCCCAACAATAGACCGGTCCAATCTATGCAAATTATTGAAGGACCAGAGCCAGAAACCGAGTTGAGGGAGTGTAATGAGCTTAAATTAAAGTTTGGATAGATAATAGAATCAGAGGGGGATAAAAATATATAAATTGAAGATCTGTTACCTATAGAACAAGTACCACAAGTGGAGAATCCTGTTAAACAAAAAACTCTCGATCAAATTATTAACTCTTCTCCACTATTCCCAAAGAGATTAATTATACCCTACTCAATCAAATATCTCGACTTTAATCTTCTAGGAGAATTGAAAATTTTGTGTGTAAAAATACCTCTCCTCTAGGCTATTCAAGACATTCCAATTTATGCAAAATCTATTAAGGAATTGTATACGAAAAGTAGAAGAGGAAAATAAAAACACCCCCAACTATCCATGTAGTTGGTACTTTGTTTGATTTATTATCAGGCAGAGAAACACCCGTAAAATATGAGGACCCAGAAAACCCTATAGTCATAGTGTAAATAAATGGATGTTCCTTCCCCAATGCATTAGTTGACCTAGGAGAAGCAATCAATATTCTCACAACAACAACCTATCAAAAGCTTGGTATTACATCCTTAGATTGAACCAAAAACTTGTCGGAACTGGCTAACCGATCGGTAGTCAAACTAGAAGGCACATTATAGGATGTAATGGTGTCTATAGATTCTTGGGAATACCCAGTAGATTTTCTGATCATCAATCCTAGACACTGGCTAGACGGACATCCCTTAATTCTAGGTAGACCTTGGCTAGCAACCACAGATGCTTACATAAGTTGTCGAATAGGCAACATGACTATAGCAAGAGGAAGCAATGTGAGGAATTTAGCCTTATATGCTCTAGCTTAGCGAAGTTTAACAATAATAAAAACTAGAAAACAACCTGTATCATATCTAAATAAAAACATTAGATCACCGCTAACTATAGAAGATGCTCTCAAATTCAAGGATCAAACAAAAGATGACATCATTAACACTTACATTAACCAACCAGATGTCGTATCCCATCCAAAATGTCACATGATCGAAGCAGCCCTCGATAATGAAATAGAAGAAGATCCCTTAAAAGATATTAACAACCAGTCAATACCAACAACTTATGTTTATAATAGTCAAACCATAGAAATTGAGCCAGGGAAAACCTTAAATATCAACAAAAACTTGACTGTTGACCAGGAGTAGAGGCTTATTCAACTTCTAAGAAAATATAAAGAGGCTTTTGCATGGGATTACCCAAACATGAAAGGGATCGATCCCCAATTATGCATGCACCACATCTATATAGAGAAAGATGCTAGGCCCATTCAACAACCTCAATAGAGGTTAAACCCTCACCTTAAAGATATGTTAAAGCTGAACTACAAAAACTGTTAGATGTAAATTTCATCTATCCTATATCTAATAGTAAATGGGTCTCTCCATTAATAGTGGTGCTTAAAAAGAATGGAAATTGGCGTATATGTATTGACTATAGAGAGCTTAATAAAGCGACCCAAAAAACCATTTTCCCCTTTTGTTCATTGACTAGGTCTTGGACACATTGGAGGGAAAAAAATTCTTTTCTTTCCTTGATGGCTTCAGCGGCTATAATCAAATTCAAATTGCCTGTGAAGACTAGAATAAGACTACCTTTACCTTCCCTTAAGGGACATTTTCTTATAGGGTCTTACCTTTTGAGCTACGCAATGCACCTGCCACATTCTAGAGGGCTATACTCAACATTTTTTTAGATCTGATAAATGAAGGACTCGAGGTGTACATAGATGACTTTACACCTTACGAAGATGACTTCGAGCCAAAATTACAATCATTAGAGAAAGTTTTGCAAAGATTCATTGCTACTAGGTGTTGTTTAAGCCATGAAAATTGCCACATGATGATGATCAAGGGCCTCATCTTGGGTCACTACATCTTATCAGTTGGAATCCAAGTAGATCCAACAAAAATTCAAATAATTCTTTCAATACCTACTCCTTCCACACAAACTGAGGTACACAATTTCTTGGGATTTTCTGGATATTATACGAGATTTGTAAAGAATTTCTCTCAAATTGCTGCACCATTATATGCATTAACAAGAAAAATCAATTTCATTTGGACTGAAAAATGTGACATTTCTTTTGAAGATAGAATGGCTTGTATCAACAGCCCCAGTATTACGGGGCCCAAACTGGGATTTTACATTCTAGATTTCATCCAAAACTTTAGATACGGCCATTGGACCAGTTCTCGGCTAGGACGAAGATAAGAATCCATATGCAATATACTACATCAGCAAAAATCTATCTCCTGCTGAATTAAATTATACTATGACTGAAAAATATTTTTTGGCTGTAATCTATGCTATCAATAAATTCAGACCTTATACAACAGGATACCCTGTGGTTTTGTATATTGATCACTCTGCTATTAAATATCTAGCTAATAAACCTATTACAAATGGAAGAGTGACAAGATGGTTGATCCTTTTGCAGGAATTCGACATAACAATCAATGATTGACCATGAAAAGAAAATCCAGTAGTAGACTTCCTTTCACGTATGCCAAAGATAGATGACTCGGCAATAGTAGAAGATCAGTTCCTCGATGAACATTTATTTTCTATAACCATGAAAACACTGTGGTACATAGATTCACAAATTACCTAGCAGTGGGAAAATTACCCAAGCACCTAACTCCCAATGAAAGAAAACAATTAGTACAACGTAGCACTTGGTTCTCCTGGATCAGAGGATATTTATTCCATACAGGGGCCGATATTCACATTGAAAGATGTGTCAGGGAAGATGAAGTCTTCGAAATCTTGAAAGCTTGCCATGATGAGCCTTGCAGTGGACATTTTTCAGACTGCAGGAGTGGTCACAAAGTCTTACAGATGGGTTATTATTGGCCCATCATTTTTAAATATGCTAAAAAGTTTGTCCAGGCATGCGACAGTTGCCAAAGAATGGGGCACCCTAGGCAGTTTGATGAGATTCCTCTGCATCCGCAGTTAGTCATTGAGCCTTTTTAATGATGGGTGTTAGATTTTATTGGTCCAATAAACCCATCATCTAATCAAAAGACATACATACTAGTCACAACAGAATATGTGACTAAATGGGTGGAGGTAGAAGCATTACCAAGGGCAACGGAGGTCTCAGTAATCCACTTTCTTTTTCAATTATTCGTGTGATATGGCTTGCTTAGAGAAATAATCATGGATGGAGGGCCATAATTTATAGGCCATAAGATTTCTGCAACATTAAAAAATCATCATATCATGCACAAAATCACAACTCCATACCACCCGCAGGAAAATGGCTAGGCAGAAAGTACCAATAAAGTAATCAAGGCAATACTCACAAAGGCAGTTGCATCACATAGACGTGACTAGGCTACCCAATTGCCAGAAGCCCTGTGGGCATACTGCATGATATGGAGAAATACCACGAGATATTCTCCATATCTGCTAGTGTTTGGCAAAGAACCTATCTTCCCAATCGAATTTGAAATTCAGACATTGAGGATAGCTTAGGAGGTAGGCTTGGACTTAAATGAAGCACAAATTAATAGGCTACATAAAATCAATGAATTGGATGAAATGCGGCTATCAACCCTTCAAAATAATGCACTGATCCAACAACAAAGAGTGAAATGGCATGATGCACTTATCAAAAAGAAGATCTTCCATGAAGGTGATTGGGCACTTCTGTATTATTCTAGGTTCCAAGATTTTGTGGGAAAACTCTAGACTAGATGGTTAGGCCCCTATGAGATAGAAGAGGTGGACGATAATGGCACCCTCACATTAGCCACCATTGATGGGTCTGGCTACTCTTTTAAAGTAAATGGACATTGAGTATGACTCTATCACAAATCGCTTACTAGGGAGTCCTTTTTCTAATAGTTACGGGAAGATTCCACTATACAAATTCTTGCTGAGGAGGGAAACCGTTCACAGCATCGGTCCAGTGAAGAATTTACTTGTTTTTGAAATTTTTACATAAAATTTCCTTTCTTGATTCAATTTGCTTGTATAAATTGTATATAAGTTGTTTTTTTTTCTATTTTTCCTCTGTTGTTCCCTCTATGGAATAGTTGTTGTTCCCTCTAAAGAACATCAATGTTCATGTGGATTTTCTTCCTACTATTCCCTTTAAAGAATGGTTGTTGTTCCCGCTAAGGAACAACTGTTATTCCCTCTAAGGAACAACTACTGTTCCCTCTAAGGAACGACAATTTTGAGTGTAAATTTTCTTGTTGTTCCCTCTAAGGAACGACAATTTTGTGTGTATATTTTCTTGCCATTCCCTTTAAGGAACAAATGTTATTCCCTCCAAGGAACAACTGCTGTTCCCTCCAAGGAACAACCATTGTTCCCTCTAAATGAACAACAATTTTGTGTGAAATTTTTGCTTTTTGTTGTTCCCTTTAAGGAACAACTATTGTTCCATCTAAGGAACAATTGACATTCCCTCTAAGGAACAACCACTGTTCCCTCTAAGGAACAACAATTTCATGTGCAATTAATTATTTTTTCTTATTGTTGTTTCCTTTAAGGAACAACTACTGTTCCCTCTAAGGAACATCGGTTGTTCCCTCTAAGGAAAAACAATTTCATGTGTATTTATTTTCATACTGTTCCATCTAAGGAACAACTGTTGTTCCCTCTAAGGAACAACAATTTCATGTATATTTGTTTTCTTCTTGTTCCATCTAAGGAACAGTTTTTGTTCCCTCTAAGGAACAGTCGTTGTTCCCTCTAAGGAACAATTGTTACTCCCTCTAAGGAACAACAATTTTGCGTCCAGTTTTTTTTTCTTTTTCTTGTTGTTCCTTAGAAGGAACAATTATTGTTCCCTTTAAGGAACAACTATTGTACCCTCTAAGGAACAGTCATTGTTCCCCGTAAGGAACAAAAAATTTTATGTGTATTTTCTTCATTGTTCCCTACAGGGAACAAAATTTTTTTGGCATGTATTTCCATTGTTGTTCCCTACAAGGAACAACTATTCTTTCCTCTAAGGGAAAACAATTTCTGTATGTATTTTCTCTATTGTTCCCTACATGGAATAGTTGTTGTTCCCTCTAAGGAACATCACCCTTTTTGTGTGTTTTCCTTGTTGTTCCCTATAAGGAACAACACTTTTTGTGTGAGGTTTTCTTTTGTTGTTTCCTTAGGAAATAGTACATTGTGAATATCATTTCTTTCCTTTGCTCACTCTTTATGATCCTCTATAGGGCAAGTATACAAATATATATGTAAGGATACAAATCTGAAGTTTACTCGAATAAGCAAATCAATTATTATCATCTTTAATAAGATTACTTTGTATTGATTGAAAAAGAAAGGACACAACCATCTATATCACTTCATTTTCCTTATTTTCACTATAAATCGAATTGATTGATTATTTGTACCATGTTGGTTCTCCCCTAACCCCTATAATTCTATCTATTCATTATCATCAAATAAGGTTAAGGGCATAATTTTTTTCTATTGATATGTTCAAACTTCTTCCACCATCCCTACTCCTAAGGTGTGTTGAGCCTTCCTTTATATATAAATAGGAAGTGTTGTTCAAATATATATATATATATATACACTAACAATTCTATGATTTTTCAGATGGAGGATAGGAGGTCTCATCGCGAGCGAGCCTATCATGATCATAAGGAAGCAGCGAAGTGGCATTCCCACTATGGCCATCACAACAGGGATATGATCCAATGGATGCATCAAGAAAAAGTCCTTGGAATAAGAGGTCTCATTACGAGTAGGCCTATCCACCTTTCACTCCTTCCCAGTGAATGGCAATGTGTTCATCTGGTTACCAAGCCAACACATTAGTCTCTACTCTGACATCATAATGCACTTCCCCAATTATACATAGAGGTTCATGGTTCCAAAGAGTGAAAAAGCAACTCTATCGAGGCTATATATGCCTACGGGAAATAGAAGCTCTGTTGATGGTATTGAAGTCGTATTTTCATCATCAATAGTTATTATAATTCCCTTTTCTTATTTTTTACCTTTACCATAGAGAGATTATGTTCCTAATCTATTTTTGAACCTTTATGCATGCGATATCTTTTAAAAATCAATCATAGTAGCTTTAAGTGGAATGATGACGACAAAGTATATTTCTTGTGTCAGTTGTCCTTTTTCCTTTTTGAATCACCCCACGACATCTCCTAACTTATTGATAATTCTCATTATATGCATTGATTTCAACGCTTCGATATATTTTGGGATCCTTTCATTAATATGTGTACATTGCCACTTTTATCACGCCTGTACTTTGCTACCAGCACATTATTCCTTCACTCATTCGGTCAAAGGTGACCTATCATTTCAAAGGGGGGCGAGGAGCAACCTCCAGTGTACTTATGTATGTGTGTTAGTCCTTTATTTGATTGTGTAGGGAAATACGACATTCCATAATTACGAAGTATGTGGTATAATAGCAAGTCCTAAATAACGGTATTTATGCCTGTAAAGTATCATGTGAAATAACCATTATAACAACTTGTTGTTCCATCACGCAGATCTATCTATCGCTATGATATCTCTGTTACACTAACTATTTGTAGAATCCAGGTAGTATGGGAGGAAGAACAATGCGCAGAGAGCCGCTAAAACTGGCCGTTTCTGATGCAGTAAGAGAAATTCTAGCCCAAGCTTAACGGATAACATACCTCACACAATTTCAGCAATCAAACGAAGCAATTTCCATTGAATTCCTACAAAATTTACAAAACAGACAATCCATGATAAGAGACAGGCAAAAAATAGTGTCAGATGCGGTGATAGCTAAAGTGTCAAGATTACCAGCAAAATGACCCGTATGGGCTAATAAAAGATTGAAGTTGTAGGATGCTATTGCAGTCTTCAAGGACATAGGACAAGAGCTGATCATCAAAGGTAAAGGAGTTCGACTATCATCCCTTGCAGAACCATGGGGAGAACTAGCCAGAGTCGTCTAGAATTACATCACATGTGACAGGAAAAAAGACATGGTAAGGTCGTGTCAACTTAAACTCTTAGCAGTCCTGAAAAAAAAGTGTTCTGTAAATTTGCCTACATATTTGAATTTCTTATTGCTTGACATTGCTTAAAGGATAAAATAGTCCCAACACATAGAAACCATTGTAAGCTACCACTGTTTGACTAGGTTGATAGTGAGTTACAACCTCACCTAGCAGCAATCATGTTGCGAGGAATTAATATTTGCCATTGAAGGGGGCTTAGCTCTGCCTGCGCCTAACCCTGTTCTGAAAAGGAAGAGTACTACCCTTACAACAAACATTCCACAAAAGTTCAAACATTCCACTAGGCTGAGGAAAAACTTAAGAGCGTTCGAAAACCCCCAGGGCAGTATCAGCGAGCCCATAGAATTGTCTAGCCTAGGAAGTGAAAAATACTTGCAGATAGAAGGCCAAGATAACCCTGAGTTGGAACATGAGGAAGAATCAAGGCATTCTAGAGGTGAGGAGAGAAATGAATCAAAACTCCCCTCAACATCGAATACAAGTCCCCCAGGAGATTTATTGCATGATATCGAATTGGCCCAAATCCTGGCTAATATGGATGATTTCATATAGCCCGAAAGCCTACTCAATTTTAACATTAGAGCAACCCAATCTGTAGAAAACTCTAGTCACGATAGAATTATATCAGAAAATGTAAGCTGGGAAGAAGAAACAAGGGCATCGGCCACTCATGAAGAGGTGAACCAACCTGGTGATATGCCTCCAGGAGAATCCAGCCAAACAAGCCTAAATACGGAGAATATAGGCCAGATAGAAGGAATGGAAATAAACCAGGAAGATGACTACCAATCTGGGGACATGATTCCTTTAGAGCAAAGGCAAGATGAGCAACTAGGCTCATTAGGAGTAGAGACGATTAATAGAATAGTTGCTCCTCCTAGAAAGAATAGAGACAAAATTTTAAAACTTAGGAAGGAATAATAGAGGCTGCAAAAAATAGTAAAAAGGCTCAGACGAAAGATAAGAAAATTATTAGCGGGGAAGGTTCTAGACAAAACCTTGGAAACAATAAACATAGCAGTTCAAACTGAATTATATGAAAAAAATAGCTACAGGGACTCAAACTGAGCCCACACTCACTCAACTTGTTAAGGAACAACATGCAACTCTTGCGGAAGTAGCTACCCAAACAAAGGCTATACCCTCTTATGACTTAGCTATTCAGACGAAGGTGGTACCCTCCTACAACATGGCTACCTAGACGGAGGCTTGGGCCCCCCATAATAAAGGAACACAGACAATAGGAATTCCTTCTCGTAGCAAGAGTACACAAACAACCATTCAAGCCAAAGATATTATGATGAGCAATGACCCTAGTATATTGACTTTTCAAGAAGATTTAGCACAGGCTCAGCTGGCCATCGAATGGCTTGAGCTAGAAATTGTGTCTCAGCAATAATGCCAAGAACTACAGAGGCAACTTCGGGACATGAATACATCAGAAAGTGAGACCTTCGACAAATACTGAACGACAAAAGAGAAAATTGAGAAAATGAGGCTCAGATTAGAGAAGGTCATGAGTCAAACGGATACTATCTACTCATTGTACACTGATGTCTTGGCATGCAGATCTCCTGCCAATAATTATGCCTTATTTTTGCTACAAATATACTTACAATTGAAAATCAAAGCCTTAAAGGCTGGAAAACTGATAGAATTAAAAACAATTGAGGATGTTATAAACTATTGCAAATAGCATGGGGTAAAAGTTCAAAGATTACATTGTGAATTTACCTACATGATTTTGTATTAGAGGAAGAAGTAGAAAAGAACCCCAATCCTTTTGTGGGGGATGTGCAATTCCAAGCTTTTATTTCATTTGTTGTCAATCAATTGAAATGGTTCAAGGCTCATAATGCGTTCCAGAGGCAAGAGCATGGACTGGACCTTTGGGTCAGAGGTGAACCCAAACACTCGTTGCAAATGCTAAACAATCACAAGAGTCTGATGAAAAGGGAAGGAGTAATCAGAATTTTGGAACCTATTCAAAAAGAGATTGTACAGAAGGGAGTAGAATACTTCCTCTCCATTCAGGAAAGCTCCTTAGCTGTAGCCAAGCTTAGGTGGACAGTCTCCACTTGTAATGTATAGAATAAAGAACCATTTAATTATGAAAATTTAAATTAGTTGTTGGATGTTTTGTCACTTATAGCAATCTCATTTTGAGAGAAGGTCCTTATTGGCTAGGTTGTCGGTTTCGTAGCCCTATCGTTTGGTATCCTGCTGAAGGTTATCACGCTATATATGAATTGCCTGAGGGATAGACATGGCCCATATTTGAGCTCTTGGCCAAGAATCATGGTTTTAGACTACTTTACAATGTTCCTTCTCCACCTTATTCTTTAACTGCTCTCGATACGAACTAATTGCTTTTCATGAGGCCATGAAACAAGGTAAGTGGGGGGTATGTTGAGTCATGGAAAAGGTATGCATTTACTACTAATATCATCATCCTTTTCCTTTATTCTTATCTTTTTTATATCTTAAAGCATTAATCTATTAAGGAATTACAGTAAGAAATGAAGGAATTATCTGCAATTATGACTTAGCTAATTATTACCCTTCTTTATGCAGGAAAACAACAAAAGGGACAAATTTTGTTCCCTATGAAAGAACAACAAAAATCAACAAGCTAAGGAAGGTACATGATGGTTGTAGATAAGGCCAAAGCAAATCAAAATAATTAGTGTGAGAAAGGAAAGGATGTTTGAAGTCGGAAACCTGTTGCGAATCCCTCAGGATCGAGAGATCCCGAGGGATCGTGTTTATCATTTATCTTTTACCCTTTCCTATTATAAAAGGATATGTTTGTAAGAAGGAAAGTGAGCAATCTCTGTATTATTGAAATTTTGATTGTAATTACAGACTCTCGCTATCAAGAAGAACACGAATATATTGTAATTCTCATTCAGTTTGATGACTAATATATAAGTAAAGTTGTTGTTCCCTTGTGTTATCTGAAGTAACTTAGCAGTGTTCGTTGGTGGCTAAGGGCCCGGACTTTGGTGGATTCAATTGCTTCCTTTGTGTCATACATTTCCAATTCTCGCAAGTGTGATGGTTTGATAGTATTCTTGCTTTCTATGATTTTATCTCCTTCGTTGTTTATTATTTTCCAGTGCTGACATAATATCTTTGCTTTGTATAATTTATAGTATTATCGTTGACTCAATTTACTTTCATTTCGGATCGAGTTACTTAGATAAATATTCCACTTGATATAATAAACTATAAAGAGTATTAACTATCATTGTTAGACTCTCAGATTGATGGTATTTCTGTTTAGATTGTTTACTGAAGAGTGAGTTTAATTTAGATGAAATCAGTTAAAGAGAGATGAGTTATCATTACTATACTTTCAACTGATGTTGTTGTTACTTGAATTGATGAAAGATTTGATTTCAATAGAGGATTGAGTTTTCTTTAATTGCAATTGGAATTTAATAGATGCATCTGTTTACTCTTGTATTTCAAAGATCTATACTGCAATCTAGGAAACATTACTCTCTGAGTTAAATAGAAACCACATATTGTGTACACTCTTGAAATAAGAAGACTTTCCTAGATTGATAATTAATGTGAGGATAATTAGCACCCAACAATGGCCACTACCTTCTTCTTTCCTTGAGGGCGTATCATCTCGAAAACAAATTTCCCGGTTTTTGAAATAAGATCATTGCATTGTTTTGCAATAACCAAAGAGATGGCGGTAGAAAGTGCTACCTCTAGTATCCTATACAACTTATTTCCCAAAGTAGCAATAACAACACATGACCTTAATTCATACACAACATGTCACTTCGACAAGTATGGTTTTCCTAATAATATATCACAAACTTCAAGAGGAGAAATGTCACACAATATTTCATCCGTGAAGGGCTTGATGTTGTATGGAAGGTGACACTGCTAGCTCACATGAAGATCCTGTCCTTGGTGAAGCCACCCGATGGTGTACAGTTGTGGATGTGTTGTTGTCAGTAATCCCATCCACTTCATGACCTCTGCCGAAATGAGGTTCTTTTGGCTCCCACTGTTGATTTTAAAATCACTCGTAAGTGATCTCAGTGAATTAATTAAAAAATGAATTTATTATAAAATCATGTGTTGGTGTGTCTCTATGTTATCTTAGGCAATGGATTGATCAGATTACAAAATACACAGACACTATAAAATGGAAAAGAGTAAGAAAAACAAAGTAAGCAAATATAAGAACACAACAAATTAACAAGGACACCCAATCCTCCTGATCTACATCTCTGGTCCACGTTTTGGTGGTGGAATTTTCTTATTGTGTCTTTAAAGTAGAGTTTTCATAATGAGGAGCTCGATTTGAGCCTCCTGAAATAGATGATGCTTAGTAGGGTGGTTCTTGGATTCCCCAAGCCACTAGAGTGCACAAACTCTTTCCTTACCAAGTCTCAACCTCTCTGGTCTTTAATGGGATGATTACAATGTGGTGCTCAATTCCTGACAGATATCCTCACAGGGATTGCTTGAACCTATCAAGCCTAGTTCTGTCTGCTTGATGTTGCCTTAACTCTGTAGGTCAACTCGGCTCTCTGTTTTTTGCTTCTTGCTCACTGCCTCTTTCTCGCTTGTTTCTGTTCTCCTTTTGTTCTGATCTGTTCTTTGTCTATTCATGGCTTAAAGCCAACTTATCTCATGACTATTCGTTTCCTCTTCTACCCCTTCAGATCACCTGCTGCTGTTCACTTGGAGTTCCTTGCCTCTACATCATCACCAACATATCACAGGGAAGTGGCCACTTGTCCTCTCACGAACTACTCCAGCTCTTCCTCAAATGGTTTGGTATTTCAGTAATGCTATGCAATGATTCATCCGCCAACTCAGCGGTCAAATCCGACTTCAAACTTTATGTGCTATAGCTTATTTTCCCTTCAGATCGGATTTCTCATCGGGCACAATCTCAGTCATCAGATCTGGAGCCCCCAGATCCTACGGTGTTCGCTCTTATCACGCGGTTGACTTGCTCGACCATTAGCCCACGATGAGAGGCGTTTTTCTCTCTCATCTACTGGACACACATCATGTAATGTATGGAATCGCTCATTCTCCTACCAAATCCACTTATCGCCCAATATGCCTCCGATATTCCACTGGTTTTGGAGCTCGGGGCCCGCCTTTTACTTTAGCAGTTTCCCTATGGTTTCCCAGATTCCCACGCAACCGACCATTTTGGGGCTTTTTCTTCTTGAGGGGATTTTCCCAATGATGCATGAATCGCGCATCAGAAATGACCTCCATTTTCTGATCCAGACTTCCTAACTACCAGTTTGCATCCTACGGGGTCTCCATGGGCCTCGGTTAGCGTGCTTTGACCGAGGTCCTCGTCGTTCCTTGCTGGCTACAAACTGCCACTATCCAGAGGTCTTTCCTGATAGCTCTTTGTTCATAAGTTTTGAAGTCTGTCATGATTTTGATACAGTCATAGCACTTTGACAATTTTTATGGATCCAATGTTGGCATTATGACACAGGTTTGGCACTATGGCACATGTATTGTCCTTGATGGCAACTCACTCAGTAAATAACTCAGCTGACAGTTTAGGCTCAGAGGTTCTTAGAATAAAGAAAAAAGAGATATACGTAGGTTTCCCATGACCAAGATGTGTATACACGTGGATTTATAGACCAAAATGCGCGTATGTGTATACATGCACTTTCATGCACAAAAAAGCACATACAGTTTGGAAAACTTGGATTTTGGCCCTTGGTATTTGGACTTATGGTTTTTGACCATGGTATGTCGTCTGAAGTGTTGAACCCATGTATTTGGAACTAGGTATTGGTCCTAAGTGGTTTTCGACCATGATATTGAGTAAGGCCTAAGACTATAAAAGGGGAAGGAGATCATTAGGCAAAGGCACTCAAGCATTGAATATCTGATGAAGAGCAAGATCTAGAATACTGGTCATTGGGTTATGTTGCATAGCTGGATCTAAATCAAGGAGGAACCTGAGTGCGAGAAGAAGGATAAGTTCTATTGATGGGTCAAGATCTTAAGGCTTGAAGAGAAGTATCTTTGTGTGATTTTGATATGTTATATTTGGTGCATGACTTGATCTGTAAATATGATAATCTAGGTATGACTAATGTCTAAATATTTGAAAAGGGTAAATTATCTTTTATAGATTTGTACACAGGTTTAGCATAGCAAAGACACGTATACATGCTAGTTCGTTAATTCAAAATAGTGTATACATAGGTTTTCCTTAATATATCAGTGCATGCATGCAGGTTCTACATATTGAAGTAGTGTACATTTCATAAAATGTGTTTTAGCTACTTCTGTTTACTATTGCAGTGTTTTGGGTTCTGGTACTATTACTGTATTATGATTACAACATTTAGAGAAGTGATGGTGTGATTCAGTTTTGGTTGGTGCAAAGGAGTTTGGTTGATGCAGATATATTTGATGTTTGATTGATGCTATTGATGAATCCAGTTAGAAAATTTATGAAACATGGTCCCTTGAAGAAAAGAGAAGGTTGCAGCCTTCTATAGGTCAGCACCTACATACTAGGATATCCGCTAGTACAAGAGCTAAGGGGGTTGTAGCTCCCTTCTAGGAGAAGCTGGAGAATGAGAGAAGGTTGTAGCCTTTTGCAGGTAGTAGCCTGCGTATTGGTATAAGACTGCACTAGTGCAAAAATATTGTAAAAAGAAGTTTCTTATTAAAAGAAGATAGAGATGAGTTGCAGCAAGTGGTTTTCACCCACATTGGGTTTCCACCTTATATCTTGTGTTTATATGTGTGATTTCCTATACTATTTACTGCACTTGATTACTGTTTTATGGTTCTCATACACAGATTAATATCAGCTAACTAAATTAGAAGTCTGCAAGATATACACAGTTTTCTCTAAACACAGTTGCATATATATGCAAGTTTAATTAACAGAAGTAGCATATATCAATTTCTTTATGGAAACGAAAAATTTTTAAATTACTAATATTGATTCACCCCCCCAACTCTCTATATTATTTTCAACAATTGGTATTAGAGTATGTCCTTCAGAAGAAGCTTGATCGCTTGAAGAAAGATCTGTCATCATGAGAAACTACGAAAGGGAGGCATCCATCAGGCCACCAATCTTTGATGGGAGTAACTTCGTCTATTGGAAGGTAAGAACCATAACATATCTTCAATCTCTTGGTGCAGAATTTTGGGATATCGTGGAAGGAGGATACACATTCCCATCAACAACTCTTACAGATAAAACTGGTAAAAAGTAGCATGAAATAAATGCAAAGGTTGTCAATACTCTATTGGGGAGTCTATCTCAATTAGAATTCGTCAAGGTTATGCAGCTCAAAACTTCCAAAGAAATATGGGACAAGATCATTTTAAGCTATGAAGGAGACGATCAGGTAAAACGTGCAAAACTACAATATCTCAGAATTCAATATGAAACTCTCAGAATGCACAATGATAAAAGTGTGGCTAATTATTTATTACTTATAGATGAGATTGTGAATCGTATGAAATACTTGGGTGAAGAGATACAAGAAGTTAATTTAGTTGAAAAGTTTTTAAGATCTTTGTCTTCTAAGTTTGAATCAAAAGTTTCTACCATAGAAGAAAAGAAGAATCTTTAGAGTATTACCATGTCACAGTTGCACGTAATCCTAACTGCTTTCGAAAAAAGAAAAGGGGGTCCATCAAACATTAGAGAAGACACATTCAAAACTTCAAAAGGAGAATACAATGAGTCAGGACATACATCAGAAGGAGAGGAAGAATCAAACTTTGTCAAGAACCTTCAATGGGGCTCTGGAAGATTCAGAGGGAAGCTACCTTTCAAATGCTTTGCTTGTGGAAGAGTCGATCACCATTTAGCCAAATTTCCTCATAATGATAAGCTTGATAAAGGTAAGTAACTAGTTAAATGGAATAGAAAATAGAATGTAAGTAGGAAGAGTTATTATACACATGAAGGTAGTAATGGACTTTCAAATAGTGATGAAGATGAACATGGTAATGATTATAGACTTTTGATGGCTTTTGAAGATGATGTTTTCTTGGATGCTATAGATGAAGATGATCTCTATGAAGAAATTTCTAAACTTAAAATTTGTTTAGAAGAAAAGAGTATGATCATTGATACTCTAACATTCCAACTTGATAAAAGGAAAAAACACAATGAAAAGTTAGAATGTGAAATTGTGGGACTTGGAAAAGATATTGAGAAAAAAAAAGCTCTTAATCCTAGATTTTCTAAAGGATCTGAAACTTTAGATGAGATTATCAAAGTGCAGCATTCTCCACTAATCAAGACAGGTCTTGGATATACTAGAGAAGCATCTCAAGCATAGAAACCATCCACCTCCAAAAGTTATCTTGATGCAGCAAGGAGAAGTGAACAGGTCGACAATTGTCAACAAAGGCTTAAAGGAGATCACCAGATAAATCAGGGTCAATCTACTTCAAGGATGAACAAAATCTACAACCAACCATAGGTAATCATTCTCAATTTGCCTCAAGAATGAATGTCAATGGAAACTACAATCACCTGGTTGGTAGATTTGATAATTGCAGGAGTTTCTTTAATGGCCAATGTTTCTCTTGTCATAACTTTGGACACAAATCTGCTCAATGTGTTGCCTAAAAGACCATCATGAATAGAGAAGCACGAAATGAAAGGAGTGTGACTAGGATCATGAAAAGGACCTACAATAACTTTTTTTCTCTTGAAAATGAAATGGAATGTTGTATTTGTAACAACTTCGGTCATGAAGATTCTGAATGCAGGAGTAAGTTTCAGAAAACATCTCAGAAGGAGCAAGCTTCATTGGGTCCCAAAACATGGAGAAAGAAAGAACCAAAACCATAAAGATGTGGTATAGCCCTATATGTAGAAGGACATGAAAATTAGTAGTACATCGATAGTGGATGCTCGAAACATATGACAGGTGATAAAGAAAAAATTTAGTCATATAGTGCCTTAGAAAAGGAAAGGAAGGTCTCATTTGGAAATGACACCCCTGCACTCATAAAAGGTAAAGGCTCTGTTCTTTTGAAAGAAAAGGTCAAAGCCATAAATGTTATGTATGTTGATGGCTTAAAGCATAATATATTGAGTGTTATTCAAATGTATGATCAAGGAAATGAGGTAGTATTTTGATCATATGGATGTATTGTTCATGAGCTTGATACAGGAGAAACAGTGATCAAAGGCATAAGAACTCCAAATAATTTATACATACTCAATGGAGGACAACAACAATGCTATGTAAGAAAAAATGATGAACGCTGGCTATGGCACAGAAGATTGCAGCATCTAAGCTTCCCTTAGATAAGGAGAGCATGCAAATATCAGGTTGTTCACGATCTTCCTAACATCAAAATTCCAAACAATACAATATGAAAATCATGTCAATTTGGTAAGCATACCAGAACTCATTTCCCTAAGAAGGAAGGATCATCTAGTAAGCCACTTGAATTTTTCCATAGTGATTTATGTGGTCCATCAAGGAAAAAGTCACCTCGAGGAGAAGGGTAATTTATATTGTTAATTGATGACATTTCCAGGATGTGTTGGATAGGACTTCTGAATCATAAAGATGAAGCTTTCAAAAAGTTCAAATTGTTCAAAGCCTCGGTTGAAAATGAATTAGATCGCAAAATCAAATGCCTTAGGTTTGATTGAGGAGGGGAATTTACCTCGGATAAATTTTTAGACTTTTGTGAAGAACATGGTTTAAGAAGGGAATTCTCTACTGCAAGGACTCCTCAGCAAAATGGAGTGGTGGAAAGGATGAAAAGAATGGTTCAACAAATGGATCGTGCTATGCTTGATGATTCTGGAACTCTTGCAACCTTTTGGAGTGAAGTTGCATTTCCTGTCATTACTATTCTCAACAAAACAAACGTCCGGGTAAACAACACTCAAACTCCTCATGAAATTTGGTATGATAAGACTCCTAATGTTAAATAATTCAAAGTTTTTGGAAGTAAATGTTACATCAAAATGACCGATGAAAATCTTGGCAAGTTTGAACCTAGAGCAGATGAAGGCATTCTCCTCGGTTACTCTTCTAGAAGTAAAGGATATAAGTGTTACAATAAAGGACTTGGAAAAATTGTTGAAAGTATTGATGTGGTGGTTGATGAAGCAGGCAACAATCCAAAGCAGATAAAAACTGAAGAATTTGAAGATGAAGAGGACTATCCTTCAACATCATATTAAACAAATGCTGAAGAAGAAACTTATGAGGCACCAGAAGAATAGATAAGAGTAGAAGAAAAGACTCCATCTAGGTATGTTCAGAAGAATCATCTAGAGTCTCAAATTTTGGGGCAGAAAGAGGTAGGTGTACAAACAAGAAGAACTATTATAGAGGCTTCAAGCTATCTAGCATTTCTCTTCTCTGTCGAACCACAAAATATAAGTGAAGCATGCAAAGATGAATTTTGGGTGAAGGCCATGAATGAAGAACTTGAGCAGATTTAAAAGAATAATACTTGGGAATTGGTTCCTAGACCTAATGATAAGAATTTCATAGGGACCAAATGGATATTCAAAAACAAGCTGAATGAAAATGGAGATGTTATTTGAAACAATGCCAGACTTGTTTGTAAAGGACATGCTCAACAAGAAGGTATAGACTTTGAAGAAACTTTTGCACCGGTTGCTAGAATTGAAGCCATAAGAATGTTCCTTGCTCTTTCTAGCTTTCAAAAGTTCAAAGTATATCAAATGGATGTGAAATTTTCCTTTTTAAATGGATACTTAGAAGAAGAAGTGTATATTGAGCAACCAGATGGATTCATCCTTGGAAATGATCCAAAACTTGTATGCAGACTTAGAAAGGCACTCTATGGTCTTAAACAGGCTCCAAGGGCTTGGTATTATCATCTGGACAAATATCTCCATTAACAAGGTTTTTCAAAAGGATCAGCATATAGCAATCTATATATAAGAATTGATAATGATAAATTGCTAATACTTGTTGTGTACGTTGATGATATCATCTTTGGTAGCAATGGGGAAGCCATGAGTCAAAACTTTGCTTTGGTGATGCAGAAAGAATTTGAAATGTCCCTACTTGGTGAGCTCACATATTTCCTTGGTTCACAAGTACAAAAAAACAAATATGGTATCTTTCTATCACAAACCAAGTACCTCAAGAAGATCTTGAAGAACTATGGCATGGAATATTCGAAACTAGTATGTACCCCTACAGTAATAGGATGTAGCCTCAGTGCAAACGATGAATCAGTAGCAGTACATCAACTAACTTATAGATCCATGATTGGTAGTCTGCTCTATTTGACAGGTACCCGACTAGACATCATGCATGTAGTGGGAATAGTTAGAAGATTCCAGGCCAATCCAAAAGAGGCACACCTTCAAGAGATTAAAAGGATATTCAAATATCTTCAAGGAACACAAAACTATGGCTTATGGTATCCTAGAGATACAAATCTCACACTTCATGCATATACAAATGTAGATTGGGCAGGAAGTGTGGATGATAGAAAAAAGAACTTCCTAAGGATTTCTAAAAACCATGTCTATATCCCAAAATTTCCTTACTACCATTTCCCTTCACTTACTCCCTAATTTCACCACTTCACTCATTTCTCACTATTTTTTCCATTTTCTTGTCATTTAGGGTTTCAAAAATGGAAGGATATTGTTCACCATCAGAGAAAAGAAAACATCATAAAGGGGGGAGGATTCTAATGTATGAGCCCACAAATTGCAATGAGATGAAATCTTCACCATTCATAAGACAATGCCTTGAATATGTCAACTTCCTCAGGTTTTGTTAGAGAGTGGGAGAAGCAAGTTTTCATGACTAGCTCACTATTTTTATTGCCACCAATATGAAAGGAGAAAAAGGCACCATTGCAGGGATTGATTTCACATTCTCAGTTGTTTCCATCTCTCTTGCCACAAGGATACGAAATCGTGTGCAGTATTAGTTCAAACGCATGAGCCTGGACCTTGAGAAATACAAACCATTCTTGAAATCACCCTACAAAGAGGCTCATTCACACATCATTCCATTCAGATACTTGTTGGAAATGTATACACCACTGATGAAGGTTGTCATGACGTTTTTCACTTGTGAGGGGAGGTTTTCCAGGTTGTTCCAATATCACATTAGGCTGCTCATGCACTTCACAGTTGTGAAACCTCTTAACCTATGTAACTACTTATGTATAAGTCTCATGAAAATGTCTGAAAAGGTGCAAATGAAAAACAAAGAGGATTACCCTAGAATGTTTGATCACAATTTGATAAAGCTTGTAGTCCTCCATATCTTGGCATGAGACTACTTCACCAAGCCATCACCAAGACACGTCAGCACAACCTATGGAGGCAGGGTTATCAAACAATTCAAAGGAGATTCCCAAGGAACGTAGACTTGAGTTGACCAAAAAATACCAGAGAGGAAAAAGACTTGTGTTTACTTCTCATGTTGAGAAAAGGGCTAGGCCTTCTACATCAGCACAATAGGGATCATATTTGCAGGATAAGGAGCTAATTGAGCATGATTTTAACTTAGTTTTCTTGGAGGAAACATATGAGAATTCATCCTTGCAACAGGCTATCAAGGAGAAAAATTCCTAGATAAGGGAGCTCCTGGAAATTTTGGCAAGGGCCAAATTTATCATTTCTTTCCTTGTGCAAGAAAACAATCAACTCAAGGCCAAACAACTAATGATGGAAAAAGAAAAATCCAATATATTTAAGCAAGAGGTAAAAGGCAAAGTAGTGATAGAGCATGTTGAAAAAGAAAAGAAGGTTGGAAAGAAGAGGCCTAGGACAATGGGTCTCAATAGAGCATTGCAGAAGGAAAGAGACAAAACCTACTAGATGAGGATTTGGATATTGAAGACAAAATTGCTATGGAAATGAATGAAGACAGAGAATATTGGCTAGGAAAAGTCAATGGCCATATAGAGAAGCTTCTTGACAAGGCTAAAAGGGATAACCAAATGTCGAGGCACGTGGCCCACCACTATCAAACTAGAAAGAAAATTTGCAACATGAAGGTCAAACAAATGCAAAACGAGCTAAAGGAAATCGTAAAAGAAAAAGATGAGAAGGAAAATTCAGAGATTATTTATGAAGAATCCATGATAGCATAGTACACCTCATTTGGCACTTTTGGACCAATTTTGGTAGTTTTTTTAGCATTTTTTTATTTTTGGGGAAATTTGGTGCAAATTCAGAAAACTACACTAGTTACAGAAACACAGTGCCTTGGCACTACGCTTTTTACCCAAAGCTCCAAATGAGAAGAGGCTTGCATTTCTAGAAATATGATGGCCTCCTCTCAAAACGAATTTCCTTATATTTTTCAAACAGGGCTCAAATTTTGAGAAAAATGAGGAAAAGGGGTCAAAAATCAACATTCTGCCCCTTTTTGATAGGCAGTGCGCTTCTAGAGATACCTTGCGAGAATGAGTTTTTAGAGGCCTTCCCATGGGTCATTTTCAAAAATTCAATATGTTCTAGAAACTATATAGGAAAGGATACTCTACAGTTCTTTAATATTTCAATTTTCAGTTTAGGAAGGAATCAAAAAGTGGCTTCAAACTTGGCGCTGCACTTCTGCAATTTTTTGAGATTTTAATTAAAAATTCCACTGTGTAATTTCTTAGATTTTCTAGTTTGACTTGGTTAAGGTAAAGTGATAATGTAATTTTAGTAGTTCTAATTCTTCATGATGCAATCGTAAATAAATTATCATGAAAGGTTGTTTTTATGTTTAATTAGGCCTCATAAATGAAGAAAAACTCAAATCAAAGTCTAAGAGGAGTTTTTTTTTTTTTTTTTACTTTCTCACTCTCACTTGTTGGTTGAGATATTCTTAGAAACTTTTCCACCACTCATAGATTCGACCCCTAAAGGTGGGGAATTTTTTTATCTTATTCTATATGTATCATTTTCTCAGTCAAAGAGAAGGGTTGAACATTTGAGGAGATGGCTCTTGTAACTTGTGCTTCAACATTTTCAGGAAATGAAGAAGAGTGGCAACTATTATCTAGGAATTCATGTGTAGTGAATTTGTGATCTTTTTTATTCTTTTTTATAGTTTCATATGATATATAGTCATCTCTTTTTTATATTCATAAGTTTCTTTAGTGATCTTTCCTAAGTTATAAGAAAATTTCTTGTCTTTAAGCCCTGCTTTGATGGAATTATCACTATATATTATTTTCTTTCTAGCTTAATGAATTCAGAACATATATGCTCATTAAGTTTTCTTATTTCTTCTGAAACACTACACTACATTGACAAACCCTAAGCCATCATAAAGCTACTAGTACCTTTCTCCTTTATATTTCTTTGTTGTTACCCTTTGATCTTTCGACATAGTTACCTAATTTTTATCCCTTTCTCAGTGTCAAAACCCTAAATTTTCAAACCTATCTGAGCCTAGCATATCTAGCCTAAAATCCTTTTATATTCTAGTCAATTCTTTGGCTATGATATCATAGAGAGAGCCCTCTCTAGTTTGGTAGGGCTATATACCAAACTGAAAGCTTGGCCTGTGGTTACCTCGTTTGATTCCTCTCGGCCTTGAACATTGTGGGGGATAACATTTTTGCATCGTTTCCGGGGGACGAAATATCATATATTCCCTCGAAAAGAATGACAATGATCAGATCTGATTGCTAATGGTGAATAATGATTAGAGACAAGAAAGGCTAGCATCTTTCACCTTGTGACTCCATCGTTGAAGAATCCAAAGGTTTAGAATTTTCATGGCGACTCCACTGTTCAAAAATCGGTTGTTTGAAGAACTTCTTAGTGACATAACTATTTTCAAGATGGATTCAACTACTCGAAGGTATGCTCCTATGAATCATGCTCAGATTCTTGGTTTCTTGAATCGTATTCCTTGTATAGATTGGAAATTAGGGCTACCAAAGTTTAAAGGTGAGGATTGATAAGATACTAGTTTACATTTGGTCAAATTTCATTTTCATATTCACAGATTAAAGACTAAGTTTCTTGAAGATTTTCTGATGAATATATTCATGGATACCTTGGATGAAATAGTGAGGAAATGGTATGAGAGTCTACCATCTGCTAGTTTATATTCTCTAAAGGATTTTCATTCAGTTTTCCTTCAACAATATCAAAGCTGCAATTTTTCCTTATCAATGATGGATAGATGTTGTGAGATTTCTGAAGATTTCATTAAATTTATTGAAAATTAATATGAGGATGAAGAATGTATGAAAGAAGATATACTATAAGCCCTTCATAATTTTTACTCCCAACAAGAATCAACAATTTTCTCCTTGCATAAAACAAACTAGGCTCAAAATAGAGAAAAGCCTATTCCTGATATTGAAAATGAAAATCACCGAGCCAACATTGATTTATATTCCTCTTTCTGAACATGAAATAGATGAACTCATGAAACGCCATGTTACATCCCAAGTTAAGGTAGGTTTGTAGTGTTCACATAGTCAAGAATGTGTGAGTGAAATTTCTTCCATTATTGAAAATGAATATCTTGGTTTAAATGATGATAGTCATGAAAATGATGAAACTATACAAGAACTTGTTATGAGTAAGCCAATTTGTGATGTATATTTCCTGCAAGGAGATCATCTAACAGGGACTATTTTCTTTCATGAAGATGATAGGGATGACATGTATAATAATATTGAAGAATATGTTTTGTTCAAGGATGATTTAGACTATGAATTGGAAGAGTATGAGCGAGAGATAGATAGTGTGCCAGAGATAGAATCAAAGTTGCTCATGCTCGAAGAATTTACAGCCAGCACTCAAGTACTAGAAATTCATACTTCCCTATGCTTTCCTATGGATTAACAACCAAGTATTCATCTAGATTAAAATGAAAGGAGTACTTGTATTTTGTTGGATTTCAAGACAATGTAACATTTCAATTTTTTAACGATCCTTACCCTAATTTGTTGCAGCCATCTGGGAAGATGAATTTTCTTGTATGTATGGATCATGAGCACATGTCCAGTGGACACTAGAAGTGGCTAATTTTTTGTTTTTTCTATAGCATCAAGGAAAGTACGAGCATGATACAAATAAGTAGCCATTTGCTAGATTGGTTACATTGGAGGGATCATTACACATGATTATATATAAATCTTTAACAAGTGGGAGGTTATCATCAAGATGTGAAGCCCAAGGTGAAGACCCTAATATCCTAATGGTTTGTTTCAATAAGTAAGTTTAGTTAGTATTTTCTTTATAGTCAAGTCAGCTAGCCAATCAGTTTTCAGTTTTGAGTTTGGTCTTTGCATTTTGACTCCATGCCCAATGGATAAGGCTACCTGGTCTACGATGTTCTTGACACCTCCAAGGAATTACCATCCCTAGCTGGGGCGAATGTTAGTGTGAGTCAGTTTAGCCTGTCAACAGTGATCAAATATGATCTTACAAGGTGTTGTTAGCTATCAGGTCAATTTTTTGTCATTTTAGTGAATCTTCAAATAAAAATTTGGTCACTAGCTATTGTGTCTAGGTCATTGCTTCTCCCTTCACTTTCTCATGGTCTTCATCACTCATCATTGTCATTGTCTTCTTTGAGGTATCATATCTTCATTTAAATATCTTGGGTCATGAAATGGTTAAATTCCTCATTGTAGGTCATGCTCTAGGGTTTCACTCCATGTGTCATCATGATATCATATGTCAAAACATAAAACATGTCCATCATGTGATTCAGTGGGTAAAATGAGTTAGTAGCTTAGGGAAAGATAAATAAAGGTAAAGGTAATGTTTTATTTGAAATAAGACAATGTTGTAGTACATCACCTCGTCTCATCATTTCTCATAGGAACAATTTTGCTTCAAAATATGTTTCTGACCAAATGTAGAATAATTTTACAAACATGAAAGAGTTTTTGTCAATGATAGGCCAATGAACAGAAACCTCATTCATTTTATGCACGAGTGTTATGATTTGAAATGAATTCGAAAACAACATTTTCCACTAGAGATTTGTTGCACTTCTAGACAACTTGACTTCAAGATAGATTTCCAGGGGTTTGGAGCAAGTGTTAGGAGTGCTTAAGGACTCTATTATGTAACAGACGTCATAATATTTCTGACCATACCACTTTTAGCCCAAAAATCCTCCAAGAAGGCAGTCAAAAGTGCTCCTCGAGTTATCATTGCGCTTTTGTTAGAGACACCCTGCGTTTTCAGAGTGACATTGGGAAAATCATTTTTCTCCTTGCTGGAGTGTCCAAAATACATTCTTGAGGTGTCCATCTTGTAGCAGACTTCAAGAGATTTCCAACGAGTTATCAAGCTCACAATTTGGATCTGCTTATGTCCTCCAAAACCAGGTTTCAAGTTGGCACTACATTTTTGGGAGTGGCATTGTGTTCCTGGAGGTGGTGTTGTACACAGAAACACTGTGCTATGTTTTGGCACTGCACATGGAACAAAGTCTCCCAAAAATCATAAAAAAAAAATCCAAATCAAAGCTTCAAGCATGAATTCTAGTTTCTTCATGCTCTAAGCCTCATAAGAAGTAAGTACACTCATTTCACTCGCTCTTTTCCTTTGGAAAAACAAACAAAATGATGGTGAGTTTAGTCCTTAATGGTTTGTATGAGTTTCATGTTTCAAAGCTTTAAAATGATTAACTAGAGCTTTGAAACCATAAAATCACTATCCCTATACCTATATTTTCATGCAAATCATCATCCCATCCACCAACAAACCATTTTCCTTTAGTTCACTTCACCTCCCTACAAACCCTAGCCCTAAACCTATCAAAATGGGCAGTTTCCCTAGCTAGGAATGTGTTTACATTTTCTACCTCATCTCCCTCATTCATTTTTGTCCATTTAACTTCCTAAGGACTTCTAAAACCCCTGTCCATCTCCCAAATTTTCCTTACTACAATTCCCTTCCCTAACTCCCTCATTTCACCACTTCACTCATTTCTCACTGTTTTTTCCATTTTCATGTCATCTAGGGTTTCAAAAATGGAATGATATTCTTCACCATCATAGAAAATAAAACATCATAAAGGGAGGAGGATTCTAAGCTATGATCCCAAAAATTGCAATGAGATCAACTCTTTACCATTCATAAGACAATGTTTTGAAGATGCCATCTGCCTAAGGTTTGTCAAAGAGTGGGAGAAGTAGGTTTTCATGAGAAACTCACTGATTTGATTGCCACCAATCAAAAAGGATAAAATTCCACCATTGTAAGGATTGATTTCACATTCTCAGTTGCTTCCATCTCTCTTTCCATAGGGATACCAAATCGTGGGGAGTATTGGTTCAAAGGCATGAGCCTAGAGCTTGAGAAATACAAACCCTTCTTGAAATCACCCTACCAAGAGGCTCATTCACACAACATTCCATTCAGACACTTGTTGGAAAAGTATTCACCACTAATGAGGGTTGTGATGAAGATTTTCACTTGTGAGGGGAGGTTTTCCAAGTTGTATCAATATCAAATTAGGCTGCTCATGCACTTCACAGCTATGAAACCTCTTAACCTGTGTAACTACTAGTGTAAAAGTCTCATCAAAATGTCTGAAAAGTTGCAAATGAAAAACAAAGAGCATTACCCTAGCCTTTTCCGTCACATTTTGATAAAGTTTGTACTCCTCCACCAGATGGCAAAAAAGAACATAACATGGGATACCTTTATTGAAGCAGCCTTGCAAGGGCATGAGACTACTTCACCAAGGCATCACCAAGACACATCGGCATAGCCTATGGAGGTATTGTTATCAAAAATACCAAAGGAGGTTCCCAAGGCACTTAGACTTGAGGTGACCAAAACATAACAGAGAGGAAAAATACTTTTGTTTACTTCTCAAGTTGACAAAAGGGCCAAGCCTTTTACATCAGCATAATAGGGATCACATTTGCAGGATGAGGAGCTAATTAAGCATGATTTTTACCTAGTTGACTTGGAGGCAACGAATGAGAATTCGTCCTTGAAACAAGCTATCAAGGAGAAGGATTCCTAGATCAAGGAGCTCCTGGACAATTTGGTAAGGGCTAGATTTATCATTTCTTTGCTTGAACAAGAAAACAATCAACTCAAGGCCAAATAACTAATGATGGAAAAAGAGCAATCTAAGATGTTGAAGCAAGAGGTCAAAGGTAAAGCAGTGCTAGAGAATGATGAGCATGATGAAAAATAAAAGTAGGTTGGAAAGAAGAGGCCGAGGACAATCGGTCTCAAAAGAGCATTAGAGAAGGAAAGAGACCAAAACCTACTAGATGAGGATTTGGATATTGAAGACCAAATTGCTATGGAAATCAATGAAGACAAAGAATATTGGCTAAGAAAAGTAGATAACCATATAGAGAAGTGGTGGGCCCCAATATTGCAGCAATAATGCTGCAACTCCTGGGATTCCCTTCTTTAATTTTATCAACCCGGTAGTTCGTAACAAACTTGGAAGCGACGGTGCTGTATGCACAAGTACTAGCTCTTGCCGCAGCTGTCACTTGGTCAGCTGGCACAAGTCTGCTAGGAGCTTAAGCCAATTTCTATGAGCTCTTAGAAGAATCTTCTTAACTGATGGATGAAAGCTAACTCAAAGGAAGCTAATCTATTTGCGGAAAGAAACTGAAAAGCAGAAAGGAAATGCAAACCCTAGCAAACCCTAATTTTACCAACTAGCCCTACTGAAGTGAAAAAGAGGATGCAAGCTACTGAAAGAGATGCCATTGACTTCTAGGAAGGTAAAATGCATGTGTCTAAGTTATCACTATCTGAAGAAAACATCTCTTTGTATTTTTGAATAAGTTGTTAGAATTATCATGCATGTTCTTTTAATTGGCTTTTGCTGTGCAGAGGTGGATTGGCGAGAGGAAATGCTTGGAAAAAGTTGGGAAGGTTCAGAGAGGGTCTAAGGAGTCCTTAACACTCTTCCCCAGAGTCTCACAAGGTTTGGCTATCAGGAAACCTCACTTGTGAGCTTCTACAGGAAGTCTGCAGGGGTTCTACAGGAAACTTCAAGATTTCTACAGGAAACTCCAGAATTTCTACAGGAAACTTGGAAGTCGGTTTTTAGGAGGTGGATGAGTGAGGGAAGGTGCATGGATGGATCTGGAGGTAGGAAAGGGGTCTAAAGTGGCCTAAGGACTGGTGGATGGAATGGTGAGGAGGTGTAGAAGGTTGACTTGGCTTGAAGAAGGCTAAGGCAATAATTGCAAAAAAACTAGGGTTATGTGAACAAATGTGGCAAACGTCAGGTAAGGATTCTAAGTAGAGGGTGGAGTGGATGGCGCTGATGGAGAATAAGCAGATGAAGGAGTGGTACAGGTGCTTTTCAAGTCGTTTTTCCAATCTGAACCAACAAAGACTTGTACTTTTAAAGACCTAGTTACGTTGACTTAATATGCTAGCTGCCAGTAAAGAGAATGAACAGAAGTGTGACCTGCAATGAAACCATGTATCTTAACTCATGCAACTAAGAAAATGAAAGTCTGAACTTGTAACCAACTTCTACACATGAAAATCAAACACTAGCGGTTGCATGGAAAAGCAAAATCAGTGTTTTTGTGGGCAGCAAAGTCATCCTAATCATAGCTCCTGATCCCATTAAGGTAGAGGTGAAACCACAGATGTTTGATGGCCCTTTTCTTGAAGCTTTTTCTATTAACAACCTATCAACTATATCTGAGCATGAAAATATATTTTACTCATCCAAAAACAACCTAAATAACAAAACAAAATTTAAATCTAAATAGCAGATTTTATTCTAAGAATGCAGCAAAGACACATGAAAGTAAACAAAGGAGATACTGGACGCTTGAGATGGGCCCAACGCCAAGAGCTACAGCCTCCTAAGAGAGATTTAGAGCTGGTGCAAAGCTGGATTCATCTTTATTGATCAAAAGAAATGTTACATTCCAAAAACTGTCCACAAGGAGAACTTGAAAATGTGTCGAAAGCAAAGCTAACTATTGCCTAAAAATCGAACTACAAAATGACTAACTATTGGCTAACCAAAAATGACTAACTGAAATGAGGCCCTAAGCCCTCTTATTTATACAAATTGAGGACCCCAACAGTCCTCCTAAACTTTAGGGACTCGACTGCCCAAAACTTGTAGCTAACATCAGTCCTACTTGACTTGCTTGGCTGCCTTTGTGATAATTGATTTGGTGGCCCTTGAACTCCGAGCTGATGGTGGAGAATTTGAGGTAAGGGCCCATAAATGAAGGGGACACCTTCCTACAAATCCTCTCC